>JAPDSC010056315.1:0-10522 GCA_026290005.1 Latrodectus geometricus | reverse complement strand
TCCAGTTCCTCCTTAGACCTGAAAAGTATTTTCAGTGAATAGAAAAACAGTTTTTAGGAAGGAATGAGATATGAATTCTTAGAATTAGAGTTATTCCAAAAATTGGATTTAGCTTTCATAATTTAACTCTGTCTGGTTAGCTCTGTAATTGAATTCCTTTGCTTGTAGCAAAATATTTTCCATATATTCAAATATTAAGAGAATAACTTAATCAAAATTTAAGTTTCGAATTTTATCATTAGCTATATTTCGGATACAAGGTATCATTTGCCAATCGAGAACATTCCATAACATTGACTACAGAATAAATAATATATTTTAGCATTTGGAGTTTTTCAAAATTAATTTATTAATGAATTCATATAACTAAAAACAAATTTACCCATTAATGCTAAAGAACGCATTTAACATATTGCTGATGTAAAAACTGAGAAAATAAAAGAAGAAAAAAAAACCTTCTGATAATAATTTTTTTATACTTGTTTATTTTTATTTTTCAGTTTGAAAGAGAAAGTTTATTCTTTTTATCATAGTGTGTGTGTAGTATCACAAATAGATAAAATTCATACGCTCTGCAGATAAAGAGGCTGACTCAAGTTCAAGATATTAGTGTCAGATATTGCTGTGTACAAAAGCTGTTGCCTTGGTTACCAGACAATAAGCAACCTGAGCGTTGTTTTCTTTCATGGAAAAGTAGAGGGAGGAAGCAGAGTGGGGATTGTTTTCTAGGTTCCCAGGTTGGTAACCTTTTTTTAAAAGGAAACCCCGTGATTTAAGTGTTGATAACCAATATTCACTTTTTGAAAAAGCAATAAATTTAAGTAATAATGTTTTTTTGTGCGTAAATATTATGTGTAATTTTCATTGGTAAATATAATAACGTTTTTCAATCTGTTAATTAATTAAAAATTCTGTTAAAAAATTATACGCAAAATTTTAATCCCACAGAGCAACTAGCATATGTTGCAATTGTACGGTATTTTCTCGTATTATTTCCTTTTCAAAACTCCTTTTAATTTACGTTTTTTTTCTTCATAATAATTACTTACTTTTTACAATATAGTCATCTTTTACCATACATAATCGGATGCTGTGGATATTTTATTTAAGGGTTCCTTCAAGTGGCAAAAAAAAAGGAAACTCAATATGTAATATATTAATTGATACGTAAATATTAATTAAATACAAATAAATATTATGAATTCCTATAATATTTATTTTCTGTATTTCCAGAAAAATGAATTTTTAAGTGAACCTATAGGAATTTGAATGTTTCCGAAATTTGGTATTTAAAATCATTTTGCTTTGTTAATTTCTTTAAATATATAGCAAGTATAAACTAGTATATATAATATAAAGCAAGTATATACTTTCTTTCTTTAGAAAAGCTGGCAATTGGCCATCAGACTGATTTATTTTACTTATCACTTTATGGTCACTTTCCGCATATGTGATGGCTAACTCAACAAAGATCTTCAAAAGTAAACTTTGAACGAACTGAAAAACGACCTGTGAGCTTTAACCAAAACTAAACCGATAACTTTCACTATATTAGACAGGTGGCTGTCCCATGGTTCAAATCTATCATTTCCATAAAATGTCTTCATGGTCTCTACATTGTTTGAGTACTTTCACTCCATTGTCTTATACTCAAGAACCTTGAATCTTAAATGGTCTTCAAAATGATTTTTAGGTTCTTAGAAGAGATACCTCATACATATGAAGGGAGATACTTCATTTGACAATGATTCTTTAACAGCAGATACTTCGTACGCGCACAGAATATTTCAGGTTTTTGTTGCACCAACATATTTCCCTGTACCTATCCCAGAGTTAGGCTCTACCAGTTAGGTGGAAGCCCCTCAAAGGAAGTGTTTGCAATTTATAAAAGAGAAGACCAAACTAAAGAGTCCTGAATATTTGACATACTACCCCCAGACATATCATTTCACTCGGAGGACTAGAACTTCTTATCGTGCGCCAGCTGCTTAAGTGACAAGACCGATCTTCGGTTAACTATCTCGGGGGGAATTTCAAATAATTCTTATTAGGTACTGAAGGTGTTGCTTTTGATTCCAGCAAACTGATAAACGGCGAGAAAAAGATGATGCGCTTCTTCCATCTGCATGAGTATCTATGGGGTAGGTGCTTGGGAGTTTTCCTGAATTTTTTATAGTAAATATAGCTTACTATCTATGAAAAGCCTACCCAAAAGATAATTATGTGATGGATATTAAAGTGTCTTACAATATCCTTAGGTCGATAGGCCATCCACCACGCAGTTTCAAAATACAAATGTTTTTAATCAGAATAAGATGCTTATACTTAGCTTACTGTTTGAAAATTTATGTTGAAAATATTTAAATATAATGGTTAGTCATCAAACTAGTATATTTCAAGAACCTTTCAATCCACTACCTTACCACAAGCAAATTTAATTTTCCCTTAATGTTCAGATGATGCATTATTTTTATGGGTATTGTTATGAAAAAAGTATCATGAAAAATTTAGAGTTGTATAAATAGTTGAATTCGTTTTATTTACGTTCACTTTGGGATGGCCTCATTTGCTGCTCGAACGATCAGAAAGGAAATAATTTCAAAGAAAAATCTCATAGTGTATACGAATAAATTTTATACAACGCTTTCTCTTAAAAAATCACGTTCATCCACGTTGTATCCAAATAAGAAGATGCACTGACTATTATAATAAAAAAATCTCAAATCTTTAAGCCTGTAGGAAAGTTGTATAAAGAGTGACACGTATCTAATATACATGATAAACCTCAAGAGCTGAACTCTGAAACGATGAGATATAACCAATAGAATTACTTTTTTTTTTTTTTTTTTTGTATGCATTATTAGCGGTGAAGACCGCCAACTTTCTTGGGCCATGATTTCCTATAGAAAACGAGAATACCTAACTTTCGTAAAAATATTCATGTTGAAAAATAACAATGATCTTTACTATTTTTCAATTATACAATTTATTTAGCTATATTCACAGTCTTGATTTATACCACGAATCAAATCTCATGCATTGATCAACAAAAAATCGAATTGATTCAAATGCAAAATGCTTTAAAATTCATTTTAATGACTAAATTATTAAAAAAATCAAGTCCAGACTTTATTCATCCACATATCAATTGCAATGATTCTATCAGCGGTGAATTGGAAAAATCAAAAACACGTTCGTTACAGCAGGAAAGCATAATAGTTTTAAAAAATTCAAATGTTAACAGGTAATGTTATTTTTAAAAATTTCCATTGTTTAAAAGTAGATAAAAGAAGATTCCGAAACTGAAGATTTTTTCCTCTACCCAAACCGGCTACACATAAATGGGGAAAAAACCCATATACTTCCGTTCTGGAAACGAGAATAGTTCCGAAACAATCTGCACCACGGTGTAAGCAATTTTACAGTGAATTCAAATGATCTTAAATCTTCAGTTTAAATTAATTGTAAAAACACAGTAACCAAAATTTCTAAATTGGTTTATGATCGTAAGTAGTATTGAATGATGATTGTAGTCTTTTTTACTTGCTAGCTAGTCAAAATTTTCAGAGTAAGGCTTTGTGACTATAGAAACGGAATCTTAAGTCGCCAACGAAGCTAAAAAACACTATCCGTTATTGAAGAAACATGATCTTAACACCCAAGCTTAAAAGAACTATAAATGTTGTTTCCCTTCACATTAATATTTTTGATTTTTTTTTTAAATATCAGGAAAAAATATCTATGTTTAACGATTTAAGAAATAATATAAAAGAAAATATTTGTTTTTTTTTTCCAATAATTTTCCAGCTGCATGATATTGCCGACTGCTAAACACAAACCATCCATTCGTAATTTTGAACCACAATTTGATTGTCGCTCAACAGTCATTGTTTTGCAAACGAGGGCTAATTAGATCGACCCTAAAAGTTTAAAGGGAAGTCCAAACTACTACATCTTCGAACCCAAGGTGGGATTCAAACCGAAGAACCGAAGATCAGACCGCTAACTGTTGCTCAGCCCACGATTAAGTCATAAGGTCGACTGTTGAGCTGTCGTATTCCGACCCATGTCACTTCAATCGGGATCTGTTTTACAAGCCCCAGTTACAATTATTGAATATTGGTAATAAATCTTCAATGGGTTTGATATAGAACTCATCATCACCTAGTATGAAAATGACGCCTTTCCCAACGAGATTAAAAAAATATTCTATGCTATTTTATGCGCAAATAAATCTATGACGCTATCCACTGTTAATATACACTATCAATACGCTCAGATTTCATTAAAAACATTTAATTATTTAAAAAATATGATCCATTCATACATATATTTAAATTTAATTGATTGTTTTCATCATTAGATATTTTAATATTTTTTTAAATACTCGTCTTTATTTGAAGAAGCTTTTTTTCTTAAATGCGTTTTAATTATCTATTGATCATTTTTAATATTGGCATATGATGAAAAGTCTCCATTTTCATATCATTTTTTTACATTACGTAACTTTGGAATTTTTCCTCATGCTGCTTGTCATTAAGTGGAAATTCTTCCAAATATAACACCTGTCTTCATATTTAAGAATGTATGCCATTGTATATGTAGAGCTACATTTTGATTTCTTTCTTCTTTTATCATTCATTTCCGACTACATATCTCAAGTGTCAAAACATAATTTTATTTTTGTTCCGCTTTTTTTCTGAGTGTCTGTTTTAAAAGTCATTTCTTTGCAGAAAACCAATGTTTGTTTTGATATAATTGTATACATGTTTGTTTACAATAGTTTACGACTACCAATTCATGCCGGAAATAAAGCCGTTAAACACAGCCCATCGACCCTTCATTCTGAATCATTGTCATGTGAAGTGTTCGACCCCTGAGCTGGTAACTTCATCTCCAGGTCACTCCACACCGGCTATCACTTAAATTGTATTTGAAGTGAACTACAAAACTTACTACGATTAACAGTCTAAGAAAATTACACTAAGAAATATATTAACTTCATCTTCGTAATTTTAAACGTAGTCAGGTGGCGAGATCGACAAATAAGGTAGCAACATTTTTTTCCAAACGTCCATACCAAAATCACTGTGGCTTTGTAGGCAGACTGCACTCTTTGAAATGGATTAATCATGATTACTGTTAAATAAAAAGAGTTGCATTTCTACTTTCTCCATTTAGATCAAGTGAAGTGAGTACTTGGGAGTTTTCTATGTTCTCATCGTGAAATGAAATATCCGCGAAAAGCTTTCTCTGAAAACGATAATATTAAAATACTTTTGAATGATCTTCCTCTGTTATGCTATACCATGTTTGGTATCCAGCAGAAAGCCAGTAACAGCAGGGTTATTTAAGCATAAATATCTGAAACTAAGCCTTTGACACTATGTAATATACAACCTGGCGCACTTAAAACTGTTGTTATACATTTTAACAGCTACCACGAAATTTGCAAATCCGGAAGAACTTCTTATCGATAGTGGGCCGTATTTATGTATGACCACAGTATTTTTAGCTCATCAACCAACGGGTTGCCGTTTTGTTATTAAGATTTTTGCAATAAAGTTTTGATTATTAAAAAATTTAAAATGATTATAAAATTTAATTTTGCATAACCTGGATATACTTTCAGTGCATCAACTAATGAGTTTTAAGAGTTGCCATTTTGTTATTAACATTTTAGCGCCCACATCTTAGCATCAAAAAAGATCAAGGGATACCCTAAAATAAACCTTACCCCTGATTCCTAGCTTATATTGTGCCTTCAGAGCCGAGAGATATTGTTAAGGTGGATGAACTTGCAACAAACATTTAAAAGATAAGGCCGTATTTGATGAAGAAATACTTGCCCCTCCCCAGGAGAAGAGTCCTAGTGCTAGAAATGATGGATTAGTTTCGATTCAAAGACCTCTCTCCTTTCTTCGACAAAACAAGACATTTCCAGTCTGGAATGGGCTATTTTTCTTTTTTTGTGGATCACTAAACAGGTGAATTATTAATAAGACGTACCGAAAGATGACTCATCGTAAAATTGGAAAATAAATTCTTTTGTGATGTGTTTGGAAAGATTTTCTTGGAAGAATTGATCGGAGTTAAAAGTCATTGTTCCTTATCTGTTATTTGAAAGAAAAAAATCCAGTGTCATTTTTCTGCATTTTAATTCTTTTTATTTTATGAAATGTGTATTATGTGTGAAATATTCATTCAAAATATATAACATGGTATGATTTCAGCTATTTTGTTTAAAATTTCTGACATTTCGACTTACAAAATCATTTATTTCAATAATTTAATGACATATTCAATGAAGCATTAATTCATTTTTATTATATCTTTTACATTTGTTGATTGGAATTCTTATATAAGTTGGCATTAACTTAAGTCAATGAATTAATTTTCTATCTCTTTATAATATATAAATGTACGAAAATCTGTTCATTTTTCTGGAGTATAAAATTGCACACATAATTAAAAAAATTATTTTTATAAAGAATAACTACATTTCTGAGCTAAAGATTAGTAATTCGTTTACCCACTTGATAGCATAAGTTTTGTATATTACATCATGAAACCTCTATAAAATAACAAGCTGCGTTGACCTGCTTGGTTTGGTTGTTTGTTTTCATTGGAATGTAGTGAGCTCAAATCCCGACCCAGTCGAAGAACCATCGTGTTCTCAAATGGTGGCTGAAGTACGTTAAATATATTGTCACATGGTCTCAATGTCTTCCATGTGAAATGATGCCTCTGGGGGTCACAATCCAAGTCTGTAGGTTTTCTGCTTGGTCGCTGCTTTTAAATTACGACGACCCACTTTTGAGGCTACGATGGGCACTTCCACAGGGTAACCCACTATATAAAACATTATCACTCCTGACCCTTGTTATGCTGAGAAGTATAAGTCCTAGTAGCTGGGCATAATACAATAACATTGTGATAAATTTAATCATAAAATTATTAAGAGCAAATAATGATTACTTTTATTTTCCTGCCACGAGATTAAAAACTTAAGGCTCTTGTAAATATCTTAATTTCCTTCCGTTAGGACATTTGATAGACATTGGGCCATATTCAAGGGTCCCATGGAAGGAAGCCTTGAAAACTCCCAAGCACTCACCACGTTAAACAGATATGTAGAAAGTAGAATCGCGTCATCTTCCCTTTGCTATTTAAAAGTAACTAGAATTTAATCCAGGATATTTCACTTTGAAAAATGATTTCCTAGCACAAAGTCTCAATTGAAAAAAGTTTGTATTTTATTGGAAAATATTAGATTCACACATTATATTAGATTCCATTCAAAAAATATATTATAACTTTAAAAACTATGCTCGATATATATGGATAAAAATGTAGCTTCAATATAAAAAATATTAAAAATTTGAAAAAAAAATATATTCCTCTCATTTCAATAATTTAATTCAAAACTCATTAAAAATAACTATTATTTAATGAGTAACTGGTGGTAACTTGTTTGTAAGCTAAAGATATATATAGATATATAAAAACTTAACTCTAACTTAGTAAACGATTCTAATATTGGGGATACCCTTGTATAACTTTCAAGAACTATCTGGCTTTCTTATTGTTTATTATTTTCACAATCAATATGCAAATATATCAATTAATGAATTAAAGTTAGTCATACAGATTAGCAGTTAATCATTAAATCTTTAATACTGCATAGTTACTATCCTAAATACCAGAAATCATTATAAGGCATTTGAACAACTGCTATTTGTTGTCTTTTTGGAAGACTTTTCATAGATAGTGAGTAATTTTCACTACCACAAGGGAGGAAACCACGAAAACTTTCAAGCACCCACCCCGACAGGTATATATGGAGAAAGTAGATGACAACTCTCGTCTCTCAAATATTATTTAATCATTCGGATAGAAACTGGTACCTTCCACTCTGAAGAGTGTGGTTGTATTTTTAGAGACTACATCATTTTAATCTCATTTAGAGGGTTACAATTTTTTTTTATTGATATCAACGTGGAAACTGGAAAATGATTCATTTATTCATTACTAAAATGCTGGTTGTCATACATTATTTTATAAATTTTTGCAGTCAAGTAAAAATAAATTAATAATTTATTTTGAGATTCAGTAAATATGGCTAAGAAGGAAAGATGAGAGTTGTTTCATGATGGTAGTTAAAACACATTTTTTTCTGTGATTTTTTTAAGATATCACTTTAGAGAGACTCATCAATTGCCCAGTATCACAGTAATATTAAAAGTCATTAAATGAGTATACCTGCAATAAATGACTTTTTTTCTTTCAAATCATTAACATTTTGGCTCTTGCACAGTATGAAAAATTCTCATAGGCAATTTTAGTCTCTTTGTGAAGAAAATTATATATTAATATATACTATCTGTTAAAGTGACCTATACGTATAGAAAGCAATTTAGTGATACGCAAGTAATACATTTCGAATATCGCAAATAAACTATTAAATATGATTATACGATATCACTGAAGCACTTAAAAAAAAGACCACTTTATTCGCTTTAATATTAAGTCCTTTTAAAAACAACAAGAATATTGGTATATAATATTTTTCTATGCAGTATGAATATCTCATTATAACGCTCACATTTCTTGGTTCAAATGAATGTTAAGAAGTTGATATGACACTGTGTTGTGAGCAGACAAATCATCTAAGGCTGTTGTAAGACTTTTTAATATGCATTGCTTAAAATGCTCTCGCACAAACAGTGGTGATTGCTCAATCTAAAAATATAATAAAGCTTTTCGAAACATGAGGTCTTGGGTTCGATCCTAGCTATTGTTGAACAATGGGAGATGGAGAAAAGACAAGCATACAGAAGGCCTTTTGTATGCACGTCTGTTAGGGTGGGTGCTTGGGAGTTTACCAGATTTTCTCACTTACAACACATGAGTACGACCCAATATCAAGAAAATCCTTGGAAGATAATTTATATGGTGGACATTAATATGCTTTACAACGGTATTCGGGCATTAGGTTGACCACTATGCGGTTCAAAATCAGAGGTGCGTATTTACATGTTCCAAGGGAGAAAACCAGGGAAACTGTACAGCACACATCCCAACAGACGTTCATGCAGAAACGCAGCATCCAGCTCTCACTGTTCAATAGTGGCTGGAATCGAACCCAGGACTATTCCCTCTTAATTATCCTATCACTAGGTCGAGATGAGTCTAAATACGTAATATGAATAAACAGAGATGAAAGTATTCTTCTTGTTAAATAAATTTCAACCATTTACAATAAATTTTATCCTCATAGGGATTAATTTTTCAAGTGAACAGGCAGTGGAATAATGGCGCTTTAGTTTCAGCTGAACAGTTCGTGGGTTCAATTCCCTCTTTTGTTGTAATGATTCAGAATCCACTTAAAACCCAAAGACAACATCGAATTAGCCCTAGTATTTTAAAAAGTAACCGTAGAGTGACAAGCAAATGATTATACGATTTGTAAATTTTAAAGGGTACCTAATCTTTACCCCATATTCTCCTTGACAAATTCTTAAAACCACAAGTTTTCATTAAAAATATAATCACAGGATATTCACAAGGATATTCAGTTTAAAAGGGCGTTTTAGCCCTTTAAAGCACACAACAACCCTAGGTGAGAATCGAACTTGTGAACTATAGAATTGAAGTTTAGCAGTCCTTATTGTTGTTATGAAAGGTAAGAAAATCTTTAGAAACATTTGCACCATTTTGAAATTCACTGCGTCATTTGAGAACATGAATACAGGAAACATTGCCTCGAGTTGCGCAGAAGGCCTGGACTATAAAATAGACTGTTAATAAAATAGAATTTAGAGCAACGCAAGAATTCAAACAATCTGGAATGATGCATATAAGGAATTATAAAATGAAACATTCTATTTTTCATTATGCATCTGCGGATACAAGATTTCGAGAAATGTATGCTACCTGAAAAATTCCAATTTCCAAATTAAATTCCACTGAAATTTACTTTTTCCAGAACATAACGTCGAAACATTAATAAACATAAATAATTTAAATCAAGATACAGCTCAAAAATTGTTTTAAAAACTGTTAATTATGGGAAATTTTCTTTGACATAGGTTATACTTAGTGGAATATTATACATAATGTAAATTGAAAACTTAATTTTGCAACATTTCTATTGAACCTTGAAATTTTATAATTTAATAATTAAAAAGGAATAATGAATTTCTTATGATATAAATGAAAAGAAATAAATGAATAAAAAGAAAATAAATACAAAAAGAAACTATCTAGACATATTTTTATGAAAATTAACCATAAAAGAATTCAAGAATCACTAATTGTAACTATCACAATCCAGATTCCTATTATTAAAATAAATTAGTAATGATAATTAGGAATGTCCAAGGAATAATGTAAAACACTGTGGTTTATTTTCAAACGCTATTAATTTTTTGTAAACATGTCCAATGTTGTATAAATTTTAAACTTTTTGTGATTCGTTTTTTTTTTTTTTTTTTTTTTTTTTTTTTTTTTTTTTTTTTTT
>JAPDSC010056309.1:0-11713 GCA_026290005.1 Latrodectus geometricus | reverse complement strand
TGTTATTTAGCTCAGAATACTATTTTAAACTAATTAATTCACCGTAATATTTAGATATGTTATTAGATTTTTTTTTTTTTTAAATAAATCATTTCCATTCAATGACATCACAATTCCCAAAATAATTTTATTTCTTTTCCATTGAAAAATATAACTGCATGAAATTATTTTTTCTTGTATGACTTTTAAGAATGTGAAAATATCAAAAATTTTTATACAATACTTTAAACCCTTTTTCGATGCATATCACTCTCTTCTCGAAGTTCGCGAAATATTTTCTGTCATTTATATATATTATTTTCAACTTAAAAAGCGTGTGTATTATAATAAGCTTAAAAATTTATTTAAATTTTTAAAGTTAACTATGTGTAAAAATGAGTGAGAAATAAATACTTTAAAATAGAAATAAATTTAAAATAGAAAAAGTAGAAAATTATATTAAAAAAATGTATATTATCTAGTTAGTTCGTGTACTAAATAATGTAAAGAACTGTAATAATGAAATAAATTAACATATATTAATAAAGTATAAGATTGTATATATAACTGTGATAGATCGAATGTCGACATGCAATGTCGAATGTCAACATATACGAAGTAAGTCGTATATATTTTGATTATGTTCTCGTTCATTCGGACTTTCTACTAATAAAGATCAAAAAGAGAAACCGGGGTTAAGAGAATCAAGTGTTTTGCTAAAACTTCTGTTTTGATACAATTGAAGTAATGTAACATGTATTTGTTACTTTCTCAGATGTTAATATTTATCAGTCTTATGCAGTATTTAGATAGCAACATTTTTTTTTAAATTTTATTTTACTATCCAATAATTTAATTCATATTGAATGGATGTTGTATTAATAAATTGTCATCTCTTTTTTAAAAAAATTCAAATGCATACATTGTGAGTTAACGAAAAAAATAATGGATTTTATATTTCACAAGAAAAGTACTAAAAACACCCTTTGAAATAATTTCTGATGAAATAAAGTATAGCACATCTTTGAAAAACAAGTGATTAAAACGTAAAACTAGAAGAGGAAAAAATATACACAGTATATAATATTTTTAATGATAAATTGGTCAGTATAATATTTGAAACTCACACCGAATAGGTCATGGAGATACTTAAATATTTGCGAGTTAATTACAAAAATATTACACATTTTTGTACAAAATAAACAAATTTCTCAAACATATTTTTCCATATTTTTCTTTGAAGTTGTCATGAATTTATAAAATTGAAAAACATATCATTTTTTATATTAAAGAAAAAATTGAAATTGCGTCAAAATTCAACAATTAAAAAAACAAACATAAATGTGTAAATTATTTTTTTGTAAAATTAATTTTTAAGAACATCAAATAAAAAAATATGGTAATTTATAAAAAAAATCATTTTAAATTAAGGAAAAAAATAAGTGACGAAAAATACAATTTTACTAAAAATTATTTTTCGCAGAAACTGGAATTTTTCATACCGTAGAAAAAAATTCTCATTTTCATATTTTTATTTGACACATTTTTCATTTTATCCTAGAATTAATTTAATGTCCTAATGAACAAAAATTTATTCTTTCATATTTTTCAACAATTCTATTTAAAAATCATACTCCGTTGGCTTATGAAAATGTGATAAAAATATTAAAATCAAATTTTATTTTTTTTATATTTAATTGTAATAAAGACAGTATTTCATAAGCTTAAAAAATAAATAATGTTATATATTTAACAAATGTTTCATTGAAAGTAATTATTTTTGTATAAAATTTCTTTATCTAGCTTGTATTATTATACTTTAAATTAAAACAGGGCTGAAAAACTAAAAACATACTTCAGTTATTAACCGTTTGAGTGCTGAAGAGTTTTTTATATATATGCTAAAAGTGCGGAATGAAATGCGTAGTAATTTAATTAACAAAACAAGAGGAGCGCTATCGCGCTTCGCCGCACTCAAACGACATTCTATAAATTCTATAATAAATTAATATTCTATAAATATTCTATAATATATTCTATAAATTTATGAATAGGAATAAAATTCATGTTACTTACAAAAAGTGACTAATAACTGTTTCCACGTCTTTCGCTTTTATTCACTTATAAAACTGGAAATCACCAAGATTAAAACAAGTCGAATTTGTCACATTTAAATTCGTTTCTAAATAAAAATATTTTCATTCTACCTTTTCCCCAAAACCACGAAACAAATCATTTCTAAAAATTATTATCAGTTTCCAAATAGATGGTAATCGTCAGTTTGATTGGATGTTATCGGAAAAAAAAAAGTAACTAAAACTAAGGTTAGAGGAAGTCAATTGCCTGAAAGGCTTATGAAAAGAAATGTCAACTTGACAATTAACATAAATTAACGATTACGTAATAAATACCTGCAATTTCAGTGTAGGAACGAAACAACAAAACTTACAACGTCCGGTCGGAAGCTAGGAATAGAAATGTTATCGATTTCCTGATCAGTATAAAAAAACTAAACACAAAAACTCATTTTTCTAATCAGACTGTTCTGATTTGATGCTTGGAACTCAAGATTCCTAGAATTCCATCTCGTACGATCTTGATGTCAAAGTTCATTTTGTTTGTCTTCTTTTCATTTCAAGCTCATTTGTTCTATCAGAATTCTAAAACAAAAAATTCCCTAGAGCATCCCTTCTATTTAATGACAAATATTTCTACAATTCTAGATTAAGTTTCTCTGTCTTATAATTGCAATAAATTTAGGTGCATCTATAATAAAATAAATTTTAAAAATATTGTTTTAATAATATAAAATTCACTTTCACTGTTTTCCAAATAAAAAAAATTATACGAAAGCCACCATAAAAAGTATCACTTTTATAACAGCTTGATTATGTGAAATGTATTTACCACATGGATATACAATTGAATCTTTCCTTATTTACCTTGTGAATATAATATTTACCTTGTGAATATAATCCAACCTTTTAAGAACAGTATTAAGAGTCAAAAGAAAAAAATTCAAATATTTTTTAAGTATAAATAGGATAAATAATAGACAAGATTGATAACGAACATGAGTTTACCACATTCTTTCTCACAATCGGAAAGTAGTGGATTTAAATCCTGCTTTCAGCCAAAGATCGCTGGGGCACGTTAAATAAGTCGTAGTCGGAACTAGGGGTGGTAGGTCCAGAATTGGGGATCTCCTGCTTCTTAATTACAAAGACACTCACCGGTTGCTTCCACCATACTGATAGAGCAAAACTGTGGCATGTAGAAAGAAATATGCTATGGTGCAACAACCATTTATACTTTACTGTTCGTTAATAACGATATCTACATTTCTATCTACTCTTTGCTTCGAATAGTACTGTATACTTTTAACCATTACATTAATGATTAAGAAGACTACCATGAGGTAATGTATTTTGAATAAAGGAAGTACATAACAATAAACATTAGTGTTCGATTTATTTAGGAGTAATTGATTCTATAATATGTTATGCATCTATGGACATTTTCCTAAATGACCAACAAAACTAATGCCCTTTGTAATAAAAAAATGTACTGAAGTGTTTTCCGTATGGAATAAAAAAAATATTGAATAGAACATATATAAAAAAACAAATTAAAATTTTCCGATAGTTGAGTAATTTAAGAGATTGACCGCTAGAAGTAAAAGGAAAGAAAGGAATTGATTCACCCCTAGCCTGGATGCAAATTCTCATTTTACGCCATAAACTATAATAAAATTCTCATACATTTTTCAGAAGTTCTTGACAAATTATCTCCAATTAAAAGACTAAACCATCATTATCATATGATGATTGCCAGTAACACTCTGGAAATTAGGAGAATTAGAGAGCCAATGAATTATCGGGTTTGCTTAAAAACACTTTATAGTAGTACGTGTCATGTGTGGCTGAGAATTTGTGTTGAAAAGTAAACTCAAAATACGATAGTACAAGTGGGCTCAGAATGTCACCTACCATTATGCTGTAAATGTGCCGGAAATGAACGTCAAAGAGCTTTGGGTATCCAAAGGGATGATAAGGGTAGGATCGCCATGTCTTTGAAGATCAAAACATGATCGGAAACACAATAACTAGAGACGTCCTCAGTTCATTAAAAATGCAAAGAACATGATCTGACAACTTGAGTAAAAATGACTTACTTATCCATAAACTTCAACAAAGCAACCCACTGCAATCAGAAATTCCATTTCAAGATATTTTAATGAGCGCGTGAATGCATATTTAATACCTATATAAGCCTGAGATGATTAAATATGATCAAGTATGAAAGAAAAAAGAAAAAATGAATCTCAATATGATAACGAACTTTCTAATTTAAATAATGAGACAACGACGTAGTGCTGCGCCTGTTTGCAAAACAAGCAGTTGAATAGATAATAATGTACTTTTATTGAAAACAATACTAAAATATTTTCATTAAAAAAAGAATGCATTTTTAAAAATATTATTTTGAAACAGAAAAAAAATAAGTGTTTATATTTACTTTTTTTACAACAAAAAATGAAAATAAAAATTGTCCTTCAATATGAATATTGTTTTGTAGATTTCTTATCTAGTGCATACTAAATAATTTTTTTATAGTACTTAATTTATAGAGAGTAGATTGGTAAAAAAAAATTAATGTTAAGATCTAAAATTTATTTTCTATTTTAAGAACTTTTTATCTGTAAGAGCTATATTAATTCTTATGTGTTCATAAGAGTGTCTACGGCATATATAAATTATATACACGTGTATGTATATCAGGTTCTAACAAAACTTTTTCCACGCAAATTTTAAAAATGTTAGAAAAAACATGAAAGCAGTACCCTCAGTGCAGCTAGTAATCACCACAAAAATCTGATTTCCTGCCGAAGTTTCTTTTTCAAAGCCTTTGACCCAGAAAGATGGTGCTCGTAATTCCTAAAAAGTAGATCAACTCATGGCGGACGTCATGAGCGGAATCGAAGATAGCATTAACAAGCTATAGGTGAGAAAAAAGGTAAAGTACGAAGATACGATGTCGGGACTGTACTGTGAGTGTGGTAAAAGATCCCATTCTAGTCCAAAAGTGACTATACACGTGATCTTGCATTGCATGGATAGAACAGTACCTTCTTGCGCCAGAGCTTTGGTCGACGTTTAGATTTAACAGTAACACGGACTAACATCTCGTTGTACATATTATAGTCGATTGTTTTGCTTTTTTCCTGATACTCTTGGTGGCTAATACCATGTCAGTCTCAACAGATACAAAGTACGATAATTTTTTTAGTAAACTTCCGCTTTGCGCGACGCAATCGACGAGCTAATCAGGAGCATATTAACCCTTTTTTCCAGCTTGTTACTCAAGTAAATCCACTTTTCATCTTAACTGACGATGCAGTCCAGGATTTTGTGCTTCCGTTGATATTCGAGCTGATTAGAGAGGGTCTAAACATCTGTTGTCTTCTGTTTGAGTCAACTCATGCAGCACCCAACGATTGAAATTTTACAAATTTATGCAATCCACAGCGCGACTAATGGGCATGGCACTATCGTTTAACTTCTTAGCTAATCTCAACATCAGTAAGCCGGCTTTTTCAATGTCATAGTCCTTGTCTTTGAATTTTTGTCACCAAAACCTTCAATGTCATGATACACATCAGTACCTAAAACTGTATATGATTTGGAGGATCCGTTGAAATGAGCTGACTTTTTACAACAGAACTAGAAGTAAATGATTGCTCTATTCTAGCAGCACGATAATTCCAGTTCAGGCATCATGTATTTAATGATATTTTTACTGATCTCACAAGTTTACTTTGAAATATCAAACGTCATCTGACAGAATATAAATAGACACGCCTACGTATACTGATTGCACAAACGATATTTTCGGTAGTAGAGAAAAAACTTACGTTACAACCCGATGATATAAAGATTCAATGTTTTAATTACTAAATTTCTGATACAGAAAATAATAATCGTTACAAAATAATTTAAATGTAAAGGAATGTTCATATCAAAAATGTAGATATACAGTTCGAAAAATAATTATCACTAAGAATCTTGTTCTAATGTTGCCTAACAAAAAAAACAAAACTGGAAATAAATGCTGAAATTATAGATAAAAATGCATAATTAATCATTACTAAATATTAAAAAATTACCGTAAATACTAGAAACTTTCAAAATAAAAAGTATAGTATTTAGAATTGAATTAATTTCTTATCTTAGACTTATATATTATTATTTAATATATATCTTACAATCTATTTATATTTTCTTTCAGAAAAGAGGAAATTTTTAATAAATTCGGAAATTTTCTTCTAGAATTTAATATTTAGTTGTATAGTCTAAATTTTAAATTAAAAATTATAATAATGCATCTTCATAAAAACTATTATTAAATTCATGGTAAATTCAGTAAAAATTTATGGAGAATTAATACATTAGTTAATACTTATTTTATCTAAATTACTTTGAGTGCAGATCAATTGAAATTTGAGTTGATCTTGAAATTAAGAATGCAATAATTCTTTTGATTAAATGAAACATCTCTGAATTCAATACAATATTCTGAAATAAAAGGACTAGGAAGAGTTGAATGATTTTCACATTGGTCTGGCTCATTATAATACTGTGTAATATTTAATAAAACATTTTTCCATTGAATATTAAGCATGTTTATAAAACTCTAAATTATATGTAATTTAAAATTTTATCAATTTATTTCAGGTTTCAAGTAAAATTTGTTACTTTTTCAAACTTTAAAATGTATTAAACCCCAATCTAAAAGGATTTTATAGGTAAAATCGTTATATAGTGAAAAAGAATCCACTTAAGCTGAATTTTTAAAAATAAAAAAACCTGCACTACTTACTTAAGGCACTGTAATGTAAACACTAAAATAATTTTAACAAAAACTTTGATACTATTTAAAAAGTTATTACATGCATAGTTGAATAAATTATCGATTAAATAAAAATGTAAGTTTTGCTGGATTTAATTTTTTTGACTAATGTTTCAAGTGAAAATTACTCTATGAACTTATGTTTCTATGATTTTTCTCTTAACATCTATTTTGCACAATGTCTAAAAATATAAAACTAGGTTCAAGAAATTTTATAATTTAAAAAATAGTAATTTGTTATATTTTAATTAACAAACTTGAAACAGCAGTGTATATAAGCATTAAAAAAAATTCATTGAATCAAAATATTTATTGATCTTTATTTACAATTAAAGAATTTATTTCAACAAATAGCAGATCATGTCCAATTTGAATTCTTTCAAACAGAAATTTTCCTTTAAATAATCAAAATATTAATCAAGTAATGAAAGTAAGTAATAATAATGATGAAAATGTAATGATTACTACAAAATTTAATATTTAGTGCCATA
The DNA here is from genome assembly GCA_026290005.1 of Latrodectus geometricus. Lineage (NCBI taxonomy): Eukaryota > Metazoa > Arthropoda > Arachnida > Araneae > Theridiidae > Latrodectus > Latrodectus geometricus. The sequence continues at coordinate 4,334 of JAPDSC010056309.1, read as the reverse complement.
CTGCCTACTGATTCCACATAATACAAAAAATGTTCCATAGAAAAATATTCTTATAATATCAGTTATCACAGTAATAAAACTATCAGTCAAGAAAATCTTTTTGAAAGACATTTTTTGGCACTAAATATATAATTCTTTAGATACTTGAAATCGTAAGCTTTGTGACATAATGTTAGAAAACACATTCAAATATTCAGCATCTCTTTATATTAAAATAAACGACTTTCGTTGTTTATTTAATTGATTTTAAACTAATGAAAAAGAAAAATATGTAGAATTGGAAACCATTCACCTATAATTGTAATGCAAAAATTACTACAATACATAGAATTTATAAAATTTAAACCAAAATTAGTTTGATTTGAAAAAGTATAATGTGTTTTATTTCTAACAACTTAATAATTTTCTACTTTCATTTGTAGAGAAATTTTGGCTTAAAAACTTTTTATCTGCAAATGAAATAATAAATTAGTAACTATGTTTTGAGGAAGTAATCTTTATAAAAACACCTTTTTGTATTCACTTAACTTAACAAAATTTATATTTCTTCTATTAAACAAATATGGTTGTATTGTTAGAATTTATTTTACTTTAAAAGTAAATAATTTACTATCAAATAATTTTTCTACTATAAAAGTAAATAATTTACTATTAAATAATTTTTTTACTATAAAAGTAAATAATTTACTATTAAATAATGGAAATAATACCAAGATAAATCTTAAAACATATTGTATAGTAATCTAACAATTCTTAAATGAATAAACTTTCCAAACGATTATTAGTATATTTTATGATACTTTAAATTATTAAAGTTATTTGCTAAGCTATAGTTTTGTACTTCAATTTATGATAAATAATTTATTGATGAAAGCTGTAACAAACTAAAATTAATTCTATGTGGAGATTACATAAATACTAGTAAAATTTCTTTAAAAAAAAAAAAAAGTATTTTTCAAATCCTTTCTTTAAAAATTTACAATTTTAACAACATATCAATATTAAGAATTCAGTTTATTTTATATTTTAATGTAAAATTTTCAGGGCTAAAAACACCTTAAATTACTTATCAATATACTTTTGGAAACATTAATACATTTTCCACTTAATTTTTTTAAACAATTTATTTTTTATTCTATAAATATGCTTAAATATTACATAATGAAATTCATACAGTAAGTTATTTAATGTTGACAAAAATTAAGCTTTCAGATCGAAAGAAAATGATAAAATCATGGAAAGAGCAAAAGCAAATTAAAAAAGATGAGAAATGAACAAACTAAAAACATCAAATTAGTTAAAACAATGCCTAATTTAGGTCTCATATTGGCTGTTGATAACAAAGTACAGCTATATTACAATATAGCAAGTGTCTAAATTCCATCCAGCTTATTGTACAACTTGATTTAAAAGATGAATAGAATGGATGGAAATGATATGACACTTCAGTACATCGAGCGTCGTCGTGTGGCACGTGCCCGACGTGCTGTGCCTGTCCATGCACTATCAGTACCACGGCCTCTGGAATATCGAGCTGCAGTTCGGCCAACAAATCTTGCACGTCTTGCACTCGCTCTTCCTCTGCCAGGCACTGGAAGTGAATTTGGTGAAACAGGATCTTGTGTAGCTTCGGCATTGGATGTCTCAAGATTGGTGAGAGAAGAATCTTCTGAGTCTTTATTCCAAACTATAGGTTTTCGTTGAGTACTTGGACTTGATGTAATGTCTGAGGAAAGAGTATATATTATGTACATTAGTATGAAAATGCTATTGGGAAATAATCTTATGTGACTAAAATGCAAAGTAAGAAACTGATAAAACACTTTATATGGATTAAACTTATCACTGGCAACATTAATAAATTTATAATAAAAAGTTAATTTCAAAAAACAATTTTTGCTAAAAAAATATCTTTTATGACTTCGTTCACTTTCAAATTATGCAAAACCAATCTTAAATTTCACAGCAAATTTTACTATATTTTTCTTATAGTATATAGATTCAATGTAGGTACATACAGTACATAAATTTGAACCAGGTGATGTTATCAATTTTTACACTAGGCAACACATGGTAGAACATTGAACCGAAAAAGAATAATGCAAATAAAACAAGAACAAGTAAAAAAAGAGTTGTTCTGCTAACTATTAATATGAAGAAACAAAATCATTTACCAACAGGTATTAAAAACAGTTAGTCACTTTGAATAAATGCAAAAACTCGAAAACAAAAGCCAAGCAAGACACAAGACCAATTTACAACCAAGACCAATTTACTTTATTATATAATTTAGAAAAATATATAATTGCCAAGTAACAAGACATATTGAAAACATTATATTAACATTGTATATATAAACATCAGGAAAATACTCAGTAAATAAATTGATAAAAGTTATTAAAACAAAGAATTTACCTTTGGAAATTTGCTCACTATCAGCAGATGTTTCTTCAGTTTTAAGCAAATTATCATCAGTGGAAGCAATTTCTTGAGCTAATTACATTAAAAAATGTGTATATTTCACAACAAATGGTATAATAAGACATAAAACATTGTAAAAATTAATTTTGAACACAACATAAGCAAAAGTGTAATATACAATTCAAATTATTAAGTAAAAATAAAAATATCAAGACATTTAGAAGAAAAATACCAAAATTATACTATTGCAGAGACCAACCTTTTTTTTTTTTTTTTTTTTTTTTTTTTTTTTTTTTTTTTTTTTATTCTACATGATATTTTAATTGAAATAATCAGAAAAGTCTTCAGTGTTATGGTTTACTAAAAATCTATTAAATCAGAAAGTTATGTACTTGTTTCATGTTTGCACTTGTTTTAAAACTCATTTCATTTTTACAACATTTAATTTTTTTCTTTTAACTTTTTCAAAAATCAAAATAATTTTTTACAATAGGCAACACATGGCAAATCGCTGTGCACAAAACAATGTCTCATTCTTACTATAAAATTAAATATTACAAATATATGCACTTTTATCAATTTATATGAATATTTCAATTATTAGCATACATGATTAAAAGATAAAAAGTTTAAAAAATAAAAAAAACAATAAGTAGTTTTAAAATATTCTCTAACAACATGAAATAAAAGATATTTTGAACTTACCAAAGTTTTATGAATATTTCAGATGTAAATACAAAAGAAATATTAATAAGTTCTGATGAAAATCATCTTACATTTTTTTTCATCAAGAAATTAGCATTGTTATAGTTTATCATAAAACAATATTACAAGAGAAATGCGGGAAATAATTTACAACATTCTATACCTTCAGAAGGTCCAGGACGATCTTCAGTAGGAGTAGAAGGACTTTTAACCAAATTTTTTGGTTCTTGTTCAACTTTATTATTGGATGAAGAATCAGTAAAGACAGAATCAAATGTTTCCCTGGTGTGAAAAAATTTAAATATAAATTAGCAACTTTTAATTCCTCATTACCATTCAATGAATAAATACATACATTGAATCAAGATGCTTTATAGGATTGAAAACAATTTAAATATGATGGCCTATCAATAATTTACATATTATACACAATAATATACACTTAATTTCATAAAAACTCAATTATATGTTTACATTATGAAACATTCCCTACCTATTTTCACATGAAAAGTTTAACTAAACATATCGATCTCATAAAATGTTTTGTAATGATGCAATATTTAATACAAATTACAGAAAAAACTAATTTAAAAATTATAGTTTAAAACTAAGAATTTAAAAAAGTTGACATTTCAAACAAATTAGAAAGTAGCATCAATAATGTATGAAAGAACAAAGTACTTGTGTCTATTTTGGGTTTTTACTTACTAACATAAGATAATCGCGAAACCTTATTGTCAGCAATATATGCAAATAAAAAAAAGTGAGATTACTAGTTTTCGTCTTTCGCTTCAAAACACCAGGCACAAAGAACATATATAGGAATACTCACTCTTTTTGTGTACTAGATCCCTTTGCAGCTGCAGGTTCAATAGGTTCTTCGGCTAAGTCAACTTTAATAGTAGGAACGATTATTTCAGTACTTGTGATTGTAGGATCTGCTTCTAAATTAGAACTAACATCTGGAACATTTGCTTCTGCTATTAAAAATGCAAAAAAGAAATCAACAAAAATAACACAATATTTTTCAAGAGAATTCAACTGTAAGCAAATTCTATAATGTTAGCTTATTTTCAAAAAAATAAATAAGAAAAAATAGAATAAAATAAATAATAAAAATTTTAAAAAATATTCTATTAACTTGATAATCTACAGAACTTGTGCATCTATTACATTTCAAAGAAACAAAGTTTCTTTATATAAAGACA
>JAPDSC010056304.1:0-15160 GCA_026290005.1 Latrodectus geometricus | reverse complement strand
TTTACTTTGGTGAACTGCTTTTTTATTGGTAAGTACGTATTTTTGTCTAATTATTTCTGTAGTTTCATTTATTTAAAAAAAAAAATTTTTTTTCTTGAATAAGCTAGATATACATATGTAAGGAGGAATGAAAAATTGTTTATAAATAGCTGCCATACAGAGCCAGTTTTCGTAATGGCTCTTAGTTCATTTATTTCCTAAACGTTTTAGCGTTTAATCTAGTTAAAAATGTATTTTGTATCACCACACTTTTAAACTTGTATAGATTACTTTATTTATAATAATATGTTCGTAATTTTATCGGTATTTCGAAAAATTCTGAAAATAAGTAGGTTAAAATTAAATCACAGTTTTTCGATCATACATTCCTTTAAAGATATGAAAGAAATCAATTTAAAAGATATAAAAGAAATCAATTTAAAAGATATAATGCAAGTAATTCTTCAATATAATACTGCAATAAAAGTTATTTTCTAATAAGTGTGGCGCTCCTATGAATAGTAAAACTAAACATAAAATAAAACAATAATTGTGAATGTTTTATAAATGTTTGAATTTAATATGCACATATATGTATATTTAAATTTTTAAAATTGTTATATACTCAGTTATAATAACAATTATGTACAATCTACGTATTATGTACAAATTAATGATTACATTTAAATATATTACCAGCTAAGTTATGGTTCTGTATTGTGAATGCTTTTGTACTTGTTAAATTGTATGTTGTAAATTAATCCGTATTTTGCAAAATGTTTCAGATACAAATAGCTAGTAACTGAAATTGTAATTGCTTTTCATAAAAGAAAAATTTTTTTTTTATTTGTGCAATATGTATTTTAAGTTATATTTCTGGTTCTTTATATATAATCATTTTATTATGCTCAGAAAAAGTACTGTTATTTGTATATTTTAATATACTCTTTTTAACTTCTAAACAAGATTAATTTTCATATGTTATCTCTTTATCTGCTTTTGTACATTTATATAAATCCTTTTATTTTTATAAATATGCTATATATACTTAATTTAATATCACTCGGTATTATAAAATATCAAATATTTGATTTAATTTTTTAATGAATTAAAAACATAATCCCGATTATTCTATAGCTGCAAGATTTTTAAGATCTAATTCTTGCAGAATTTAAATAGTGATTTTACGTGATTACATTATTAAATAAAGTGTGGCAATTAATTATTGAAATTAATGTAGTTTATATTGGTGAATTATTTTGAAATATACTTGTTGACAAATTAACAATGTCTGAAACAATTTTATGAATATCGTTATCGCCATTAAATTAATTTTATACTTGACTGGCTCTCAAAGATTATAATAGATAATAAAGTAATTATAATAAAGTAAAGAGATAATAAAGTAATTTAGTAAGCTGAATTTATTATTAATTTATTAATGAAGCTGATTTTTTTGTTGTTATAAACGTTCGTATTTTACTTTTTTGCATGTTATAATTTAATAATTCATTAAAAAGTTCATGCTAAGATTAAAAAAAATTTTGTTTCTATGAAAGCTGTATCATTCGTGTTCTTAAGCATTAGCAAGAGAAATAAAAATGTGTCACATACAAGTCAATCACTCGTAACTCATAACATAATTTATAGCATAATTAAAACACTAAATAATGAAATACCGATAATCATGGCATGACTATCGTGACATGGTTAGCAAATATTGTGACATAATTAACGGAGGTGCAGCCATCAGTAGACAAAACCAAACAAGCCATCGAAAACATCGGTATTAGAAGCTCAAAAGGTATGATGCTATAAATTTCCAAATACAAAGATGAAATGCTTCCTCTGCAGAAAAAAAATTTTTTTATTGGTCGAGTGCCAGCCAGGCTGGCAATATGGGGTTTGCTGCTCCACTTTTCCAAATATACTATAATTTGGTTTGGAGCCCGACTTCAGCAGTACACACATGCCATAGGTATCCATTTATAGGGTAGGCAACCATTCACAACCCACTTATACAAAAACTGAGAAAAACAAGATAGAGAGAATAAAAGTACATATATGCCCGAACCGGAACCCTGGACCTCCCTTTCGCAGCGGCATTTTTACTATTATTTCTCATAAATGTTTATAAATGTTTTATGTCAGCATTTCGGTATAATTGTTGATTATTAATCAATACTTGTAACACAACAGAGCAAATATGCTAAGAACTGGAAGCTCAGAAATCTCCCGAGCATCCACTTTGGCAGAATTGCATGCAATATGAAACATCCGTCTTCTGTTGTTCAGCAGAGATTGACGCATGGTTTCGCCTGTTAATTTTAACTAATTTTTATCAAAAAAATAAAAATTTTAAACCTCAAAAATTTAGTGTTGTATACTAAAAAATAAAATTTTATTTTCTAAGCAATCTAAATGCTTGTAGATAATGCATTGCGTTTACCATTTAAATAGGCGGAGTTTTTAGGTACATTCTGGTTTGTCTATTTACTTAAATATTTAGAGAATTACTAATTAACATTAATACTAATTAAGATGAAAAGAAACATACTTTACAGAAAATTTCAAATAGAGGTTATATTTTATACGAGTTACGCATCTGGGAATTTTTTCAATACAAAGAGATATGAGGAATATTCAATTAAATGAGCATATCATAAGTTCGGGAAAATTACAACTTCTGAAAGTAGCAAAACACTGATTCAGCTATTTTTATATTCTCACTTTATTCTAAGTGCGCCAGTCAACATGGATAAAGTGTTGTTAAACCCAGCGACGTTAAAACAATCAAACAGGCGCCAGGTCCAACCCTTACAGGAAAACTCAAAATGAAAATAAATATTTCCAATCAAAAGAAACAAAAGTTAAAAATTATTATTCCTCGTTTTTGTGTGTGATATATATTCTAACAGTGTGAATATGGTGGTGACTATCTTAGTAACTTACAATCGCATGTGTAAAATAATGTAGTTAAAAAAAAAAAAAAAAAATTGCTCTGGAAACATGATATTTCGCTTGTTATGGAAAAATAAATTTCCGTCAGTAAAATTTTATTCATAAAAGTTTTTCATATATATTTTTTGCTGTAGTCAAATAAAGAATATGGAATAATTCTTTCATATTTGATATATTTTGCTGATAATTTGCGAAAAACATTTTAAGATTTTTTTTTTTTCAAAAGAATGAATTAAGTGTTTTGTTTAATAAACTGTGAAAATAAATCTCACAGCTTTTTTTAGTCTCATAATTTAAACCATTAAAATACAATTTAATTATTGATTATTAAGAATTCTATATCCTAAATAATTAATGACTAATCTATTACATTTAAAAAAGAAAATATTACTCGTGAACTCATACTGGGAAACAACATAAAACGAATTGATATCAATTTAGTAAAATTTGTGCCAACTTACCTGGTCGACTGTATGTTTACTCATATACTTTTTTGCTTAAGCGTAAAACTAATTGCTTTCCTATTTATTAATTTATTATCATAAACTGAAGTTGTCATTATGCATACAGAATTTTTTTATGATTTTCTTGTTCAGAAAAATCGTGATTTAAAAATACCCAATTTGATTGATGGCTTATCCCTTTTTTAATTTAAAAATACATCTGTTAAAGGGATTCGTGTTATACGCGGACACTCAGTTTTTGATTGATTACATTCATTTTTAGAAATTTCCGCCATTCGAAATTAAGCGATTCCCCCCCTTTCTTTTGAAGTTTTTCGGTGATTTTACAGTTACGTTGAGTTTAGTGAATGCGCGTGCGCTATCTTTGACGATAACAATAGAGTTCATGTAAACTTACCAAAAGTTTAGGAAGGATTTTCACATCTGAAATTTCTAATTTCCTTAAATTTATTGGCATATTATGGCTCAAAAATAACGTCGGCGTTACTCTAACAGAGCGTACAAACTATTTTTGATTACATATATACCATGAGAACAAAAGAATTACTAAGTGTCATAGGTTCATCTTGATGTAAGAAAATGAGATATTAAACATTAATGAATAAGAAACAGGCGACGTATTTTTGATTGTACCCTCAAACAAAACTATCTTCTAAAGGTATTTAACTGCAGCTTCTAAAGATGTTTATAAGATCTTGTTAATAGCGCATTACTTTTTATTAAAATGCATTCTGAATTCATTATAGTGATCAATAAAGTTCTAAAATGTTTATGAAAAACGTCTTGCCGACAAATATCTTCATATAGTTTTTTTGTATGTCCTAAATATATGTATATAAACGTAAAAGTAACTTTAATAATGCATATATAACAATAGCTGTCTTTTTTTTTTATACAAAATTTTAAATTCCTTTTGCTTTTGACGATACAATTTTAGGTTTCTATTTACAGGAGTCGAGTAGATCATTCTAAATTATAAATCAACCGGTACTCCTTACCACTTCAAAGCAAGCTTAGATATTTAATGACAATATTGTTCTTTAATTTTATGTGGAATGAACTTAAATGTTCAAAAAATTTTATTCTTCTTTCCGAAATGAATGAAATATTATACAATTAGAGCTCAATAATGCTTCATATCTTGAGATTCAAAGTAAAAACATACTATTCTAAAATTAAGTATTTGCAATTTTCCACTTTTTTAAAAATTTTTGTCTTAAATAGTCTTATAAATTTGCTTTAGTTTAGTAATTTCAATTTGTTCAAAAGTAGAAAGTATCGTGTTTTCTATTCAAGTCAAACAGTTCTTAATTATTCTTTATCGACTTAAAAATAATTTTAAATGTGTATAATTTAAAAGGTAATTTTCTAAGAATTTTTAAAGAAAAGGCTTTTTACTCGGTAGTTCTCTTATAGGAGTTTTTGTTTTTCTAAAATCTCAAGAAAAAAAACTTTTTATATTAAGTATTTTTGGAAGAAAGGAAAACGAGTGAGGGATTTGTGAAATCTTAGTTTTTATAAGATTCATTTATAATGGAAATGAGACAAGAATCAAATTTTAATACTGTCAGTACGGATTATCCATAAACACTCTGTTGCCACTATAGGAATAACCAAGTCTTCAGAAGGAACTAGAGTTTTGGTCCAGGGCTCACCGTTGCTTAGTGGTTTGATTGTTCTTTGAAGATCAGGTGCTGGGTTCGATCCTTACCACTGTTGAACAATGGGAGATAGATATTGCACTTTTGCAAGCATGTTTGTCGGCAGTGGGTGCTTGGAAGTTTTCCTCCCTCGCAGCAACCAAATACTCGTAATCTAATCATAGCCATATATCATTGCATATATATCATTGCGAAAGGCAATGAACACACAGGTTATTAATGCCATCATTATGACTTATTGTTCTAGCGCCAATTAGGCTGACACTATTGGGTGCGCTGCTCCACTTTTCCAACTGAACCGTAATTTTGTGCGGAGTACACACATGCAATAGGTACCCGTTTATTGGGTAAGCAACCATTTACAACCTATTTTCACAAGAAAAGGGCAGAAAAAAAATTTAATTAATAGTGAAACATTAACATAACATAATTATTAAGCATTATGCACAAATGCTAACGTGTTTTATACATTAGACTTAATCTCGTGGCTTGGAATGGTTGGATTGTCGCTCTGCAATATTTTTTGCATAACAAATTAATGTGGATTCCAAAACCGCGCTTCGAATATACGAGACTGAGATGGGAATGGAGAGGGAAAAGAATTTCGAACCGTAGGTCAACTTTTAACATTCGTCTGCCAATTAGGCTATTAATTATTAGATGTATTATCAAACTTTAGGATGTTTTGGTTAAAGTTTCCAAAAAAGCATTATGCATTTATATGAATTAAGCAGGCGTCGATTGATATTTGAATTGCAAATACCACTCCTTAGAAATGATTTGTACCAGACTAAATAATGGAGAGCAAAAGCATTCACTTATCTTAATGAGAAAAAATATAGCTAAGCACTTCTGCAGAAATGTTTGGACTCGCATAAAATATACGCAGTTGCAATAAAATAGGTGCCTCTTGGTGCTGCAATTATAAAAAATTGTTATGATTTATCTGAGTGGGGTAGTAATTGGATTTTGCCACTGAGAACAATATATTAAGTGATTAGGTTACAGAAAAAGTGAAAGAGGAGTCATCGCACAGCGATCACTGTTTTATTTTTTAATGAATCCTATTTAAATAAATATCTGTTCTTTTCTCGTAAAGATAATTATATTCTAAAATTGTAAATGTTATTATTTTTTTTCTTTTCCTACTAGTGTTGATTTCGGGATGGTTCCTTATCATATTTTTTTTCCAAGGCATAATCCTATTTTATTTTTGAAAATTTGGATATTCACAGCATTTAAGAAAATTAGTCTGTAGAAGATAAGAAATAAAAAAAAAATATTAAATTATCAATATTTGATCAAATTCAAATAGGTTTCTTGGATTCCATATAATAAATTTGCTTAAATGGCGATGTTTGATTGCTCAAGAAATAGATGCATTGCTTGAGAAAATTTAATTCTAGAAACTATTTTTTATATTTCAATGTAAATTTAAAAGTTCATATTTTAGTCTAACATTTCAAGAAGGATGAATATTTCTTATCCTTGAAGTTACATTATTCCAATTTTCGTGGAGAAAAAAAAATTATTGTGTAATTACTTTAGAAACTTTTATAATGAATATTAACGATTATTAATCACGAGAATTTAACCATTACCTATTTGATTTCTAACTATTCCAAAAAGATTAATAATAATTCATAACAGTGCAATGCTGGCAAAATGTTCAGTTTGATAGCTGGAAACATTTGACAACACAAGTGATGACAAATACTAAGAGATTTAGTAATTGCTAAAATAGCATACAACCGTCACTGCGCACCCTAGTTTTTTAAGAGCAATATTTTTTCTGCCATTTCTCTTGTCAGTCTTTTAATCTATTCATAAAATAAGAAGGTTAATAAACTTAATTTGTGAATAAAGATTAATAATCAAACATAAAATTAGCCTCAATTAAGCTTATTAGATATAAGTTTGCTAGACACAAGACATTGTTTAACTTAATATGTAGTAGATATTCGTCAATATTTGTACAAAACACCATAAATAAATATGTCATTAAAACAAGAAAATATTTTTTTTTATTTTAGAGCACGTAACGTAAACGAAATTGATTATTTTATTATCGCATATTTCAATTATCCTTTATTTTAAATAAATGATCAAATCTGTTAAATTCTGATTTCAAATTGATAGAAAAAAAAACAAACTATTTATTCTGTTACACATGTATATTTAAATATTATTTGATAAAATTTTGTGTATATCACTTTTTTTTAATGTAATTAGTTTACATAATTAACTGAATACATCCGTATTGAATTTCTAAGACAAAATTCTAATTATTTCGACCCCTCAGGGGGTTTACTTTCTTTAAGTAAACACGGGTGTCACAATCCCAAGGTACCCCAGTGATCTATCCTCTTCTTTATTTTCTTCTCCTATTCTTCCTTGCTTTTTCTTTCTTTTCTCCCTCATTGTGGTTGCCTTGTAAAAGGTTGAGGGCTCCCCTTGAGCTAATATCGCCGCCCCGTTGCTAATAGCTTCTCCTGGGGACTAAATCACCTACGTGTTTGCCGTTCGTGGAGACCCATGTCCCTGGAAAGGAGGGTCCTGGTAATTGAGGCTCCCAGAGACCAACACATTACTTTGGCCTCTGTTTCAGGTAAACGGGAGGTCATTTGTTGCAAAATGGCATCAATTTCATTTCCGAAATATACAAGATTCTGACGTTATTTCCTGTAACAATGTGACGGGGATGGACTATATTTGCTCCTTTCTAAGTTCTAAAACAGTCTCTTCAGTGTAGTATAGTGTTATGCATGTTTGGTTTGTCGCTTAACGTTCAATTATTGCACGCTAGAGCTAATTGGGAGCATGTGGTTTAAAATGGATTCTGAAACACTATAAACATTTAAGTACAAGATAGGATTTAAACCCACGAACCATTAAATCGAAAGCATGAACTTTAACTATAAAGCTTCCACCTCGATTGTGACGTTGAGAAAAAGAGTTTCAATTCAAATATTGAAATTATCTATTTAGAGACTATATAACTGGCAGAAATAATTAGCTGGAAGCATACCGCATTTTCTTAAATATCTGCTCAATTTCGGCCAATGGGCTAAAAATACATAAAAATCTTATACCAATAAAACAGCTCAGCTCTAACCGGTAGACTGAAAAGTTTATAAAAGCTCTCGCCTTGAATAAAAGCTCAATCAAGTGCAAATATTAAGATTGTGATTTAAACGTTTTGGATTGCTTTTCTATAAGATTTTTGCATGGCTTGCATTTTCCCATTTTATTAAACACTTTGCTCTAATTTTTGTTTAATTACAAGTTGTAGTTAAATCATCTTTTAATTTGTATCCACACATAATTTATATATTTCAAGAAAACTTTTGAAATTTCGATTGGGTTAAGTTAATACATTTTTTTGAAGTAAGTTATTTACTTGTTAAATACTTTAGGATGTAAAATGATTGTGAGAACTGTAATTTTATAAATATTTTGTTCATTAAAATTAATTTGAAAGCAATTAAACAATATGTAATATTAACTTGCATACATTTAGTAATTGATAATTACATATCACAATTTTTTACGAGAATTGAAATTTTAAATAATGCCTTCCATAATTTATGTATTTTAAATGTAATTAAAAATGTTAAAAGAATTTTTAAATCAGTAAGATATCCTAAAAATTAGTGTAAAAATTTAAAATATTCATTTAATATCAAACTTGCAAAATATTCTAAAAATATTTAGTATTCCAGCGGACTAATTTAGTTTTAAGAATTTTTTCATTCTCTCGTTTTGCGAGTTTCCAAATATCTTTCTCTTGTGTTTCAAGTTATCTAAAATTTAAAATAAGAATATAATTTGCGTGAAATCTTTTATATTTGATAATTTTTTAATCATTAAAAGTTTCTCTTAAAATATTAATACAAATAAAACAGAATATTAGAAATAAGTATTACATGTTTAGTTAAGTAATATAATATCAAAACCCATATACAACATTAGTTAAATGAAGGAATTGTGTAAAATGGTTAAATTTCCTTAATTTTAAATTTTTTACTTATTAGAGATTAGTTTATTGTTTAAAGAGGGCGAAAAGGAAAATTTAATAATTAGTGCTAGAAAATATATTTTCTCATTTGCTAGAACTGGTTATTGCTTCAGGATTTAAAATATTTTATATAAAATAGATTATATGAAATAAAAGCATAATAAGATTAACCTGGTATTACAATCCGATATTTATTATGATATAAAATTGATTAAAAAAATAATCTGTTATTTTAAATTTCTTGTAAAATTATTCAACTCTAATAAATAATTTAGCATTCTTTGTAAATGCAAAGGAGATCTAGCAATACTTTAACATGATTATTTTTGTTTATGTAGAAAAGAAATGTTCAATTTTTAACAATTTTAATAAATTGTAATACAGTCTTTTGTTTAAAATTGGTAATCAAAAGCTACATAATTAAAATTAGTGATTGACCGTTTGAGTGCGGCGAAGCGACAGAATTGCATGCAAAATGCAACATCCGTCTTCCGTTGTTCAGCAGATATCGAACAAAGTAGTTGAATAACTAAAAAACGTTATTTAACTACTAAAATTTGGTTCAAATTATAAAATTCATATTATTCGTTCACGTAATGCATTTGAAACTACGCCTGGTTTTGCCTGTTAATTTTAATAAATTTTTTTTACCAAAAAAAAAAATGAAATTTTAAAAGCCCAAAAATTTAATGTTTTTATACTAAAAAATAAAGTTTTATTTTCTTAGCATTCTAAATCCTTGTAGGTAATGCACTGTGTGTATCATTTAAATATGCGTCATTTTTAGGTACATTCTGGTTTGTCTAATTATTTAAATATCTAGAAAATTACTAATTAACATTAATACTAATTAAGATGAAGAAACGCTCTTTGCTGAAAATTTCAAATTTAGGTAAAATATAATAAGAGTTACGCATCTGGGAATTTATTCGTTAATAAGAGAAAAGAGAAAAAATTGCACATTCAATTGAATGAAACTGGGCAGATCAGGAAAATTACAGCCTTAGAATGTAGCAAAAAACTGATACAGCAATTTTTATATTCTCACTTCATCTGTATTCTGAAGCGCGCCAGTCAATATGTGCAAAGTGTTAAACACAGCGACGCTAAACAATCAAACAGGCGCCAGGCCCTACCCTATTAGAAAAACTCGAAATGAAAATAACTTTTGTTTCTTGATTGGAAATATTTAAGTTAAAATTGATTATTCCTTTTTTTTTTTTTTTCGAGATATAAATGCTGAGAGTGTGAGTATGGTTGTGACTATCTTAGTAACTTTTACGATTACATGTGTAAAAGAAAGTAAAGTAGTTAAAAAAAAAAAAAAATAGCGCTGGAAACATGATATTTCGCTTCTTATGGAAAAATAAATTTCAATCAGTAAAATTTTATTCATACAAGTTTTTCATATATATTTTTTTTGTTGTCAGATAAAGAATGTGAAGTAGTTCTTTCATGTTTGGTAATTTTTGTTGATAACTTGCGCTAAACATTTTAGGATTTTTCATTTTATTTTTTCAAAAGAATAAATTTAAAGTGTTTTGTCTTATTAATTGTGAAAATGAATCTCGCAGCTTTTTTAATCCCATAATTTAAACCATTAAAATTAATTTAGTTACTGGTTACTAAGAATTGTATATCCTAAATAATTAATGACTAATCTATTATATTAAAAAAAATACCCATGAACTCTTGCTTGGGAACAACATAAAACGAATTGATATCAATTTGGCAGAATTTGTGCCAACTTATCTGAAGAACTGGATGTTTACACATATACTTTTTTGCTTAATCGTAAAACTATTTACCTTCCTGGTTATTATTTTATAATCATAGACTGAAGTTGTGTCATTATGCATACATAATATGGTTATGATTATCTTGTTCAGAAAAATTGTGAGTTAAAAAAATCCGATTTGATTGAAGGCTTATATAAACCCTTTTTTATGTGGAAAATAGATCTGTAAAACGGATTCGTGTTATACGCGGACACTCATTTTTTAAGGGGACAGTTTCCTCAAAATAAATCTTGAAATGAACTTGAAATGAACTGGAAAAACTGAATGGTGAGTTTTAATTTACAAGCCACACCAAAGCACCTTTTTACAAAGAAAAGATAGTTCCTAACTCAATAGGGGTGAAAAAGGGGTATGAACAGGAGATCACTTAACTGCAGGGGTAAGGTAATCAGTAACCCTCCCCCCAAGCCTGTTTCCACGCAGATTTTCTCCGCATTTACGGTCAGTTTGCCTTGAAGGCTGTTTGTCCTGTTTCGAGGGTCCGTAATCCCCTCAGGGTTTTTCTTCCTGGAACTGTATATCATTAAATCACATGGCTGGGGCTAGTTCAAACGCTTCTGAAATCTCACATGAGAAATGTCGGTTGCTGATGTATCAAGCATTGAGAGAGAATAAACTGCTCGGAGATTCTGAGAAGAAATAATTATTTTATTTACTTTTAGAGTTCAGCTTTCTGTGTAATTAAATACTATGCAGATGCACAACAAAAATTGAACAATTTTGCTATTATTATTATTACTCCTTAAATGTTAAAAAATAATTATAAATATTCAAATTAAATTAAAAACAAAAAGTACATTGAAAATATATTTATTATTCTATTTTTCCGGATTTAATTTCAATTCAACTTGCTTTAAATGGGGTGAGGTCTTCTTGAGAAAACAAAACAGTTACGTTTATCTCCAAGTACTACACTTTTATAATAGACAAAGAGTTGAATTTCTTATATGTTTCAATGGGGAAAAACGTAATTCATTTATTATTTTTTCAATTTTTTTTTTTATAAAATGGCTTTGACTTATAGTTTTTATCAATGATTTTTGTAGGAATGGAAAGTTCACCTGCAGAAATTAAATCTTATTATGCAGAAATTATTATGCTTGATTAATAATATTGAATCTTATTAATCAAGCATATCGACGTTGTTTCTAGTTATATTTCGAAATAAATTACAAATTTTAAAAGCAGTACAAGTTAATACGTAAACCATAGGATTTGTATCTTTGCTCACATTCAGGAAATGGAAAGGCAGTTCCGGCATCAACTTATCATTCATTCTTTTCTAATTTTCCAAAATTGTATGTACTATTAGTCTTGATTCACACAATATATTGGAGTTACATACATTTTGTACAAAGTAGTTTCGCATCGAGGCAATTTATTTTTGAAATGATTTCATTATAATTTTTGGTTTTGCCATGAAATATTTATTTTAGACAGCCAGAAAATGAAAATGTTTCATACCATATGTTTGGCATTTTTGTTATTTGTTGGTATTAATATTAGTTTTCCATTAAAAATATAAGTTTACAAAGATAGCTAATTATAACAAAGATAGCTAATTAGAAATAATAATTTTACGAAATTCTAACTGCATATTAGACCAAAGTTTATAATAAAATTATTAAAAAATAAACCCTTTATTGATTTAAATTTCTAAAAAACATAGAAAATTTAATTACGTACATATTTATATAAGTATAAATTGCAACTATGTCTTTTGTTAGTATTTTACTATTTAAAAAAAAATGCAAAATACTTTTTAAATGTAATTCTTTTCAATACAAGACACATTGAATAAAAATTAATATCCTCTCTAAGCAATGTAATATGCTCTAAACATACTGTAAAGATGCAATATGAAAAAAATTTCTTCAAAGATGTGCTTTTAATTTAAAATTGACTGCATTAGTTCAACAAATATGATAATACACATGCGTATGTGTATTTTTATTACATTAATGTGATAGAAATTGCATGTGGAAGGTTAATTCAAAAACAAATTATACTCCTCTGTAGTATCAAACTCGCAGAACTTCCACAAATTACACAATTTGCTATATATAAAATAAAAATGAATAAATTGTGCTATCATCAACATGCTGTGAAAGAAACAGTAATTAAAAGATGTTACCTTCAAAATAATTAAAACAATTTTTTTTAAACTTTATGTAGAATATGTCAGTTAGTATGCAAGGAACATTTGAAAGTATAAAATTTATTGTCCAGTTTATTTAAAAAATAATTTGAAATACATAAAATGAGATATATATATATATATATATATATATATATAGCATATGTAATTACAATATAATAGATGCACAATTTTCAATTAAGTATATATATATTTATTAAAAACAGTAAATTTTTATTACTATAATGATTACATTCATTTCTAGAAATTTCCTCCATTCAAAATTATGCGATCTTTTTTTTTTTTTTTTGTTTTGTTTTGGTGTGTGTGGGATTTTACATTTATTTTGAGTTTAGTGAATGCGCATGCGCTACCTTCGACTATAACAGCTGAGTTCAAATAAATTTTAAGGAAGGAGTTACAAGTAAAAGAAATTTCTACCTTAACTTTGTTGGCGTATTATGGCTAAAAAATAACGTCGGCATTACTGTAACAGAGCATACAAACTATTTGTGATTACCTATACCAAAAAGCATGGGAACGGGAAAAAAAAATTACTGAGTTTCATAGATTCATCACGATGTAAGAAGAAAATGAGAGATTACATTAATGAATAAGATATAGGCGACGTATTTTTTTGATTGTACCCTCAAACAAAACTGTACCTTCTAAAGGTATTAAACTGCAGCTTGTAAAGATGTTGTGAATAAAATTTTAATAGTGCATTATTTTAAGTTTAAAATTCACTCTAAATTCATTATAGTGATCAATAAAGTTAAAAAATGTTTATGAAAATGGTCTTATAGACCAACAAATATATTCAAATAGTTTTTTTTTTTGTCTGTCCTAAATATATGTATATAAACGTAAAAGTAACTTTGAGAATGCATGTATAATGCTAACAATAGCTGTCTTTTTTTTTTTTATGGAAAAATAAATTTTAAATACCTTTTGCTTTTGACGATAAAAGTTTAGGTTTCTATTTAGAGGAGTCGAGTAGATTATGCTAATTTATAAATCAACCGGGACTCCTTACCATTTCATGGCTAGCATAGATATTTAATGACAATATTGTTCTTTAATTTAAAGTAGTTCGAACTTAACAGTGCTAAAAATTTTGTTCTTTTTTTCGAAATGAATGAAATATTATGAAGTATTATTAAGCTCTAAACACATATACCTTGAGCTTCAAAGTAAAAATATACTTTTCTAAAATTAAGTATTTGCAATTTTTCCATTTTTTTAAAATTTTGGTCTTAAACATTTTTATAAATTTGATTTATTTATTTCAATTTATTCAAAAGTAGAAAGTACGATTTCCTATTCAAGTCAAACAGTTATTTATTCTTTCATGTCTGAAAAATAATTTTAAATGTTTATAATTTAAAATTAATTTTCTAAGAATTTTTAAAGAAAAGGATTTTTACTCGGTAGTTCTCTTATAGGAGTTTTTTTTTTTTGTTTTCTAAAATCTCAAGGAAAGAACTTTATGTACTAAATATTTTCGGAAGAAAGGAAAACTAGTGAGGAATTTGAGAAATCTTAATTTTTATAAGATTCATTTATAATGGAAATGATACAAAACTAAAGTTTTAAGGTTGTTACAGAAAGGATACAATACTAAAGTTTTAAAGTTTATACATCATCAACATTACTGCTGCCACTTTAGGAATAACCAAGTCTTCAGAAGGAACTAGAGTTTAGGTCCGGGGCTCACTACTTTGCTTAGTGGTTTGATTGTTCTTTGAAGATCAGGTGCTGTGGGTTCAGTCCTTGCCATTGTTGAACAATGGGAGATATATATTGCGCTTTTGCAAGCAAGTTTATCGGGAGTGGGTGCTTGGTAGTTTTCCCGAATACTCATTATCTATTAAAACATATTGCGAAAGACAATGAACACTTAGGTTATTAACGCTATCATTATGACTTATTTTTGTTTAGTGCCAGTTAGGCTGGCACTATAGGGTGCGCTGCTCCACTTTTCCAACTGAACTGCATTTTGTATGGAGTCCGATTTCCTCAGTACACACATGTCATAGGTACCCATTTATAGGGTAAGCAACCATTCACAATCTATTTAAACAAGAAAATAACAGAGAGAGGAGAGAAAGTACATCCATGCCCGAGACGAGATACGAACT
>JAPDSC010056299.1:0-20694 GCA_026290005.1 Latrodectus geometricus | reverse complement strand
ACTGCCGTCTCTTTTGTGAGAAACTTATGTAATTTATATAAAAAAAACTTCATACTTCTGAAAAATTCTAGAATTCATTTATAAAAATGAAATATAAAACTTATCATAGTGTAGTTATCTAAAATAAATATATTAATATGTATTATTTTTATATAATATAATATTTAAATAATGTAACTAATAATTTTTTCTTTTATTCACAGATGTCACTGAGCATGAAAGAAACAAATTCATTGCTGAAATGAAATGTTACAGACCAAATACAGTAAAATTTATATTAAATTTTATACTGTTATATAGTCAAGTTACCAATTTTTATTAGTAATGGGGAAAAAAACACGTTTATATAAATTAGCATGTATAAGAAATTCATTATACAATACAAATATTAAAGTTTTTTCCGATATCAAAAATTAACAACTGTTGCATTGTAATTAAACTTAAGACTATATCTTAAGACTTTTGTCTTATATGTATATATAAGACAAATCAATGTAAGAAATTTACAATTTACCCAATTGTAAATGTTTTACATGACAAAAGATTTCTATTATTTGCAGCCTGACACTATGAGTTATTCTATAAAATAAACGAAATTTATGAATCTCAGGATAATAAAAGCAACTATTAATATATCATTAAGGGTAAACTTAAATTTGTAACTCAACATGTTATAACTAAATAACATGCAAAATAATACCAGTTTATTTTTAGAGATTCTTTAAGATATATTTTCCTATAATAAAATTGTGTATCTGGGGCACTTACTAATTTTTGATTTTATATAAGTTTCTTTCAAGCTATTTAATATTAATGAATTTTATAAATGGGTTTTAAATATATTTTTTAAATATTATTGCTTTTTGATGCATTTTTTTTATCAAAAGCAATTTATTTTATTGTATTTTTTATTATTATGAAAGTATTTTATTGTATTACTTTAAAATTTACTTTTTGTAATTTTTATGTCAAATATTTTATATTTAAGTCAAAATGAAAATAACTATGTATATTCTTATATCATGAACTATTTATATTTAAAGCTTTTGAAAATACTCTATTGATTATAAGAAAAACAATACACTTTGAGGCATGCAAGAAGATTGTATTGTTTTAATTAATTAAATGCTATTTTAAGTACCTTTGAAAAGACAGTAAAAAATCACTTTAAATATTATTTGACTAATATAATTTTCCTGGAAATATAATAATTGTTATCTGCATGAGATCTAGAGAAAAATATTATTAATTTTGTTCATTTGCACACTAAAATTTACAAATATTGTCAGCTATTTAAGCCTGTAAAGCATTATAAATAGAGGGAAAAAATCATGTGATCTTTAGTTTTGATTATTTTAATGAATTCACTCCTCCTTCCCTTGAGTCCTTAAGTCCAGTTAAAATTGTCCTTCCTGTTCAAAAAGTTACTGTGAATACTCAAAACTTAGCAATATCTCTGACTTGAATTAGATGTCTCATTTGTCAGTCAAAACAAAAATACAATTTATTTGTGTTTCAATTGTTCAAAAAAGGGGAAAAAATTACATATATTTTGACAAATTTTAAAAAAAATAAAATATTGAAAGTCACTGAGTTATAAGATCAAACAAACAATATTAGTGAGTTTAGAAAACTGTTCTAAAGAACATCTCACTCTGCCCTGGTTCCAAAAGTAAAAATAAGAAAATATTATTTTTCTCACAAATAGCAAGAAAGGGTTTAAATTAAGATTTATTGCTATTATAAGTGTAAGTTAAATAATTATATGGGTTAAAAAATTTCATTTAGTTGTAAGCAATTAAATCTTTTCCCAATTCTTTAAAGCTGAATTTTGTTTAAAAAGTGTTTTCCCTACAAAACTTTTGTATCTAGTCCATAATATATAATATGTGGTATTCATTAAATTATTAATCTGACATGTAATTTCAAATGAAAAAGGAGAACCTATTCATATTTTTAAAAAATCTATGTGATGCTATATAAAATAATGCTATAAAAAATTCTTAATAGTATGAATCAAAATAATTACAAACTTACTTGATATTTCTTTTCCAACGAAATCAGTGTGTCAGAGTGATCCTTGCAACTAGGTAGTAAATTATTGCTCCTATAGAACAAAGTGAAAATATTGAATTTTAATACAATAATATATTGAAATTTCAATATACGAGTTCTAAAGTAATAGAAACATTAAAGGCCTAAATAAACCTAATAATTATATATTACTTTTAATATATCAAAAATATAAAAACGTTTTTGAAAGATTGTGATTTCTTTTCCTATTATTTTAACATAAAAATGTAAAAAGAAATAGGAGTCACATACATCAATGAATTTTATTTTTAATTGTATAATGTATTAATACTTGAATATTTTCCTAATTCATTTTTTATATAATTCAAAATAGACTATTTTTGAGCTGGGACCTCTTGCAAAAACTCAAGCAAAACTTGTTATGATGAAGAAAAGACAAACTCATTCTGCAATAGTGAAACATAAAGTTAATGTTAAAGAAACAAATGGAGAAACGGCAAAAAATTTAGAGCATGCAGATGAAAATGATTTGAAAGTATAATCTTTTATAAAATTTATTTATTTTTGAAGAAGGGTTTCATTTTATTCTTGTATTTTTAAGATTTTTAAATTTTTATTGCAAAATCTTTATTTTATCAATAAAGATTAAACAGTAAAAAAATTACTTAATAAATAAATTTACAATAAACAATTCAAAGTATATTTTCTGGAAAATCTAAGCAAACCCCTTTTATATTATAACTATTTTATATAATTGTATTAAATATTAATATATTTCTTAACTTTTTTGTTGTAGTCAAAGTTAAATTTTATTATTTCAGAGAACCAAAAATTGTATCAATCTTTATTTAGACTTCAAGTATCATGTGTCATTCATGTAAATGTATTTTGTAAATTTTATATCCTTTAACGTTAGAAAAAAATTTGCAAAAAATATTTTCTTGTTAAATTTTTTATATAATTTGGTTCCAAAAATTTATAAACCTTTTACTATTTACATTTTTTGTATGCTTTTAAATGAGCATTTTTTTTTTCTCCATATAGTTTTTACAAGTTTAATTACTTCCGTATTTTAAGTAGCGGGTTATGAACTAGAAAAATTTATTTACTTATTATATATAGTTTTGCAAAAATAGAATTATGTATTGATGTGATAATTTATATTATAAATATTGTCATGAGATTTCTAAGCGTATTCATTATTATTCCCGTCTTATTCACATTTTTTTTTCCCCTTAAGTATTATTTCACACTCAATTTGCTCCTTTTTCAGTTATACAATAATTATATTATCATTTAAATTTAAAAAAAAATATTTTTCAAATATCTTTTTTTGAATGGCCTTGAAACATTTCTTGATTTATGACATTTTATTCTTTTACTTCGATTCTCAATATAGGTTTCCATTGCGCAATAATGTTCTTTAAAAAATTTTTTATTTGACATAATGAAAACAAGGATATGTGTGCTTTTATTTTTATGTATAAAATTTATGAATTGACTCTTTAAAGAAAGGAATGAATAATGAAAACACAAAAAATTAAGTTTCTTGTCAGTAGTGTTTTCTAAAAATTAATATGAATAATTTTAAATAAATTTTCTAATAATTTTCACCAAACAATTAAAATGAAGAGAAATGTAAAAAATATTGAATGAAATTTTAAATTTTGGTTTCCCAGTAAATTGTTTTATTTAATTTTATTTCCCTAATATTTCCAATAATTTTTAATGCTTTTCAAGTTTCACTTTTAATAAACAAATAATTTTTTATTTCATTATTTTTTAATTATTTATATTAACCAAAATATCTAATTAGAAATCAGCTATTAATATATTTTATGTTTTATGAAGGAAAACAGTTTTTTTATGAAAAATTTTGTCTTATGAAACTGAATAATATTTAATACAAATAAATACAAGATTAAATTGCTTCTATAAATTAAAATATCAAGTTCTAATTAGTTATATTCTTTAAAAAATGAATTGTTAAGTTATTTAATTAAAAATTTGTCATCTAAATTTCATTTAATTAAATTTAATAAGAGAAAATGAGGAGTATTTAAAGAAAATTAATATTGTTTTAATATATTAGAAAATCTTTTTCATTTTAAATTGTTCTTATTCCTTCATATTTGTAATATTTGTTTCAAGTTTTACTCTATAAAAAAGAACTTGCTTTTAATTTAATTTTTTGTGAACTGCCTAATATTTACAATTTAGGTTTGAATAGTGTTAGACTTTTGTTAGAAATCTTTTCAAAATTATATAAAATAAAGGAAAAAACTTATTCAAAATAAAATTATTGTAAACTTAGTAATTTTTTTATAAATAGTATAAAAATTATATAAAATGTACTTAATACATATGATGTCAGTGATTTTAAATTAGCTTATTATTTGTTTTACTGTTCTCTCTCTATATATATATATATTTATCTTACTTAATAAATTTTGGAACATTGTCTCAAATTTTTATTGCTCCTGTTTTCAGTTAGGATCCAAATTAGCAAAATAATCAATAAAATCTGTAAATTTAATCCTTGAAAATAAAAAATTTGTTTTACTTTTAAAAGGAATTATTTTAAGTATTTTCACCGAACTATGTAAACTTCATAATTCTGTCTGATTTCCTTACAAGAATTTTTTTCTCTACTCATCAAAATCCAGATTTCATTTGGAAAGTAAAAGTTTAGAAAAAATGATTTATATATGACTTTAATCTTGGTCTGAATCCTTCAAATTTAAATCTTTTTTATTTTTCTGTAATATGCTATTTATGAAATATTATATATTATTTTTATAAGTGTGTATAATATATTTTTAAAAATGTGTATTATGGTTCACTATATTTCAATAAAAAATTAATTATAATAATAATATGGAACAAAATATGTATATTTTTATGTGAGTTGAATCTTATTTTTTAATTTCAGAGTTTTTCTCAAAATAAATATGAGAAAAAATCCTCAAAAAATAAGGACAGTTTTAGAGACAAGGAACACTATTTATCTTATGTTTCCTCTGAGCATTACAAAGAAAAAGGGTAAAAATAACATTGATATTAAAACTATAAAATAAATAGGCAATAAATTATGGAAAATAAAAGTAGCTGTTTTTAATCACTTTAATACTCATTTTAGTTTAGGTTTAGAGTCAACTTTTGAGCGCCAAGCAGCAGGAGCTGTGTTAGATTTAACTGGTGATGATGATGATGTATCTAAAAAATTGAAGAATTCTAAGCGATGGTAAGTGTTAAATAAAATTCTTTTTCTTTATATTATTTGAATTTAATGTAAAAGCTTTTTTATTTTGAAAGTGATCACCTTAAATAATGCCTATGAAATTGTTTAGTTATCTAATGTCATTATTATATTAGATTATTAAACTATTATAGTAAATTTTATTTAAGATTTGAAAATAAAGCAAATTTTTAAAAGAACTTTGCTTTATTTTGTCATTTAAAATATACTTTTTGTTTGTCTACATTTTCAGAATACAAAGTCTTATCATATGATGCATAATGTATGATTCAATTTATGGTATTCAGCTGAATATTATAAATAATTTTCTTTTCATCAGTATACTCATATTTATTTATATGTTGTGTGAATAAGAGAACACTTCTGTTTATCAAATTTTTATCGCTACAGTAAAGCATAAAAGTTGCACCTGAATGATGATAGCTATTAGTATTAGATATCTTAATTTAGTCTTAGCATTGTTTTCTTATATTCAATATTTTAAGCAATGACCACATCTTCAAAGTTCCATTAATGATTATTATACTCAAAGATTTTTCTACATTATTTTGACAAATAGAGGATGTAAACTACTCATTGAAACAGTCTAAAATATTTTTTAAAAAAAATGTTGTCACAAATTTTTCAACTTTAGTTTTTCTCATGAATTAATTTGTATCATTTGTTAAATTCCTAGACATTGCCTTACAGAATAAAATTTTTATCTACATTTTATAGGGGATAAAATTGATTCATTTCAATTACTAATATGTTAATAAGGAGAAATGTATTAGAAAAATAAAAATAGTATTCTGTTTAAATTAATTAATGAAAATATTTGCACTGAAAAATATTTATGAAAAGTCTATTATTTAATATATCTAAATGTATGTAAAAAATTTATCTATTATTTTACATACATTTATTTATATTGATGGAGCCAATCTGACCTGTAAAAGTAGCCATTTCAAAAATAAAGAAACATTTAGATTACTATCAAAATTTATATATTTTAATTAATTTTTTAAATAAGCCATTAAATTCATTAAAATTATATATCTTATAATTCTAAACTCATTGAATTTAAGATAATATTTATAGCAATATATTTTCCACTAAACAAACTAATGAACCTGCAAAATGGTTTGAAAATGAAATTAAATTTGTAACAGTAAAAAAGTTATACAAAAAAAAAAACTATTCAGAACTAAAATACATCATTTTAAAAAGAATTTGCTAGCTTTAAAATTTAAAGAAAGCATCTAAAGATGAACATTTTTATGTATAAAATCAATAATGGTTTTCAAAAATAATATATGTGTGACATGTTGACTAGTCTCATAAGATAAATTGAGTAACAATATGCACATAAAATAAATTATAAAGAACCAGAGAGTTTGAGAGAAATTGGTTGAAACATTGGTAATTTATTTTTATCATAGATATTTTATTGAATATTCTGTTCATTTTTTTAAATTAATGTTTATATTCCTATTCAGGGACCGCAAAAAGAAAAAATTTGTTGGTGATAGTGGTCTTGATCGGGCAAAAAAGATGAAAACTGAAAGTGGAGTATGGATACCCAAAAGTTATAAATCAGATCTGTATCCTTTGAAAACATCAATTTATTTTTTAATTATTCATTATTTTATCTTCATCTTCAATTTATAATATTTAAACTCCTTAGCATTACATCCACAGATATTTATGTTAAACTTTGAAATATTATTGTATACCTTCCAGTTCTAGAAGAGATTATTTAATATTCTTCTGGATAAAACAAGTATTTTTTGTTTTTTGCTGCTAAAGTTTTCAAATTTTAGTTTCGTATCTTGTTTGTAATATGAAATGCATTAATATCATCAATCACGTTCTTTTTTATGCATTTAAATTATGATAATATTGTTCGTTAAAAATCTTTCAGGAATATCGAGGAATTACTTTAGCACAAGTATTTTTAATAAATTTATTCTGCAAATGAAAAGAATAGGAAAAATGAGTATGATTATATTATTTATAAGAATAAGGATAATTATATTTAACTTACTGGAAATTAATAATATGATTTGAAAAAAGAAAAATTATTAAACTCCAAAATTATCAGTTATAATTGAAAATAAATGGAAAATTATCCTAATATATAAATCTGAAATTGGACTAAATTTTAATGGCTTTTTTGGTAAATGAACAAGAGGAGGAAAAAGATTTATGGTTTCCCTTCCAAAGTACACCAATAATGTTGAATCATGTAGTAGACAACATTTTTTAAATAAGTTTTTTTTCTATCCTAAATACTTAAGTCAAGTTGCATTATTTCCCTGAAAATATGTAAATTATTTTATTTTAAAAATATACATAAAAGTATTTTAAGATTTCTTATGAAACTACTACTAAATCAGTCTGCTCTTAATACAGATTGCTAAAGGTAGAAAAACACTAGAATTTTGTAATTTTTAAATAAAAATTCAACAAGGATAAGGCTTTTCAATATAACCATAAAAAATTTGTATGCTGTGATATATCACAATAATTTGCTTTCATTTTTATGAAAAATATCTATAGAGATTCTACTGTTTAAAATATTGAAAAAAATTATCTTTTGAACTTTAAATTAACTTACTTTAATTAAAAATTTAATAATCTTGAATTAATATAAAGTAGATGATGCATTCATTGTCAAGGATAAATAATATGAAGTCCTTCATTAACACATAGTCAGGTTTGCATTTTGCCAACAGATGGCGCCATGAACTTTAAAATTAAAGAGTATTAATATTTTTCTTTTATGAAAATATGAGGAAACAAATTTTGTCAGCATGTATTCAAAGTAAAAGCAGGACATATTATTAAGAAAATACAAATTGTCTAGAAATCTATTTATATCCAAATCTAAAAGAATGGAGTGTAGAGCAAATGATCATTTAGTACATAAAACATTTTTAATTAATTAATTTTCAGTCATGTTTCATAATATATTTTCTTAGATAATAGGAATTTTTATGAAATATTTGTATCGCGAAAAAGATATATAAAATCTCTAATATATATATATATATATATATAATATATATATATATATATATATACATGTATTTGTTAATTTTAAACTTAACCTAAAGCATTTATAAGATAATAGTTGTAAGAATTACTATAATTATATGTCCACATAAATGTGGATCATTTATTGCTGTATTTATTGATACTTTCTTTAACAATATTTTAAGCTATAAAAAATGGCAAGAAAAAAATAAAGTGAAATATCAAGACAATGATAATGAAAGTGAATCAGAAAGTCAAGGAAGAAATAAAAAACTTCCAAGTATGAAAGTTTTAATTTTTTTTTTTTCATTACTTTAATTCTCTTTAAAATTATATTTATTCAATTCATATTATTTCTGTTAATATTATAAATTAGGTTTAAAAAATAAATTCCTTATTTTAAATTGTTTAATATTATTTGTATAAAATCTTTTGTAAGAACTTTATATCTTTTCTATATATATCTGAAATGGGAACAACAGTGTCTTTTATTATTTATTTATTTATTCAATATTGTTCTTGGACTAGTGAATAAGATTTAAATACTGGTGATTAACAGTGTAGAATACAATTACAACTAAAGAATGATATAGTTGTTAGTCTTAAATCAATATGAATAATTGAAGTTTTAAAAATCAAGAGATTAAAATTTAGAGGACTATGCAAATGATAAAGCACTATGCATGATGTTCATGAAATTTATAATGGCTGTGCAATAACAAATAAGAGAACAAGAAAGTTAAGCATCATTAACTAATATTTCCATTGGTTTCATTAGATCTTTCTTCAACCTATTAAAGATCACTGTGCTTAAAAGTTTATGTATGTTATATTTTCATAGGTCTGATGTTCCTTCATTAGTATAATTGCATTGTAAAAAAGAAATGTTAAATATCAATTTTGTTCGATCATGATTTAAAATCATACATTAGCTGGTATGGTCTAAAGTCTGTCCACTTTGTTGTGTATGTATATATCACTATAGATCTGCTATGAGATAAAAGTCATATTTGTTTGCTCTGAAAGAAAGCCAGTATTTTACTTTCGTGTGATATAAATAACTTTGCTTCATTATATCCCATAGCATCACTAATGTATTTGTGCCATGATTTAAAATTGAACTATTATTTTTCTCTTTATGCATTTATACAATGCATATGCTGATTGCTATCATTTTTATTTTATAAATCATTCAGTTAGATAAAAGTGAAAGTAAATAAAGGCAATAAAACTTATTTATAATAATTCTAAAAAATTTAATCCAGCAAATCTGCAAGATTATTTAAACCTCTGCAGCATCACTTAAATATTTGGACATAAACATTTTGTAAATTGTAAATTAGTTTGTAATTAAAAAGAAACTATTTATTTCAACCATTTACTGTAAGCTCACTTCTTTTTTATAATAATTATCTGGTCAATAGCTTTTGTATTTCTGCTCCTTTGAAAATTTCAATAAATAAAATTTGCCAGGAAATTTGTTGCTATAATCGCGATAATAGATTTCTGTTTAAAATCTAATGTGAACACAATTTACATATATTGTATACATTAGATTTTAAGCAGAACAAATATATCTAATTTAACTTTTCTATGTGTGATTTAGAATTGTCAAGCTCTTTTTTTATAAAATTCTCCCCCCCCCACCCCCATCCAAAAAAATTTTTAATATTAGTTTTAATTCTTGGAAGACAAGACAGAATGAAAAATAAAAAGTATTTACTTTTTATGTAATTTGAAATAACTCATAGCCATAATAATGGTAATAGAACGATGTACAGTATCTATATTATTTAAGATTCGTTCTAAAAATAATATTGTGAGAGTTTGTTGTTTTTATGTGCCTTCTTACCTGGGTCATCATTTAAATTATTTAAAGCATTCCTTTGTTGAGAATATATGATATTAATTACTTCAGTAATATAAATAAGAGGCTTTTATGATTTATGGTAATATCAAATTTCTGTCATTTGGTGAGTGAGAGTTTTTACTTAAAGCTATGAAATATTAAATGTTTATTTATTAATTAGTTATCTTCCTTAGAATTTATGATTTTTATCTTATGTGAAATTTTTAAATATCTTAGTTTTTAGAAATTTATTATCCATGATATCTTCAAAATTTTAAATAGGACTTTTTTAATCTTTTATGAAATTTTTAATTTTTTATAGGTTGGAAGAAAAACAAAGGCAAGTCAAATAAACCTCCACGAAGAGAAATTAAAAATCCAGAAGAAATATTGAAGGCAAGAAATAGAAAAGAGAGACTCTTAAATCATGCAAAAAAGAAACATCAATTAAGAGCAAAGCGTAGGAAAAATAAATAATATATGTTGTGAAATAGGCGTACTTTTCTTCATTTGTACATTTCATATATTAAATATTATATAAATCTATATTATATAATTTTTTAAGTGTGATTTTTTTAACAAATTAACATTTACTTAACCAAAAATTATTATATATAAAATATTTTGTATCTTTTTCCTCTACACCCTTAACACTGATTTGTTCAGCAAGTTGTGGGTTCAATTCTGACTTCCCTCCTCATTCATTAATATTATGTTGTCATTAATATTTGTTGTGGTAAAAAGTCCAATTTAAAAAATACATTATGAAAAATAATGATTCTAGAACTCCAATGGTAATATAAAAAACTAAATAATGCTGCAAAAAAATTTTTCTTTTTTTTTTAAATTTTTAGTAGTTACTTATGACAACACACAAGACCACTAAAGTCTAAATTAATTACAGTCTCTACCCCTTCCAATCTAAACTTGCAATATGTCATGACCACATGCGTACTATAAAAAGTCAAAGTACAGGTTAGGAAAGTGGTTAAAATATAATAGCTACAAATGTAATTTTTAACAAAAGGCTTAATAAGATTTTGACAGTCTTTGCCCATTGTTGGAAAAATGAACTTTCTTTCACTCTATTATTAACAAACTTCTTTTAAGTATATTTTATTTTTTTTTTAGTTATGTATAAATGCTGAATGTATGCTTTTATACCATTTCAAATTTATTAGTACATTTTTTTATTTTGAAATCCCATTTATCCCACCATATATTTATTGTCTCATTGTCCCATATTTATTGCATTATTAAGGTAAAATCTACAATACAAAGTTGAAATTTTTGATAGAACTTCTATTATTTTCACTTTAAAAAATTCCAATATTAACAATATCAAACAAAAGTTTTAAACCCTTTTCTATCTGACTTTTTTTTTTTTTTTATCAATTTATATAGAATTTTAGACATTTTTTATGTATAACGCTTATTTACTCAACTGCATATACCATTGAGATTAAAAACATAAATTGTTTTGCCATAGCAATGATATTACATTTAATAAAACTATGTATGAATTCTAATTATAAATTTTTAAGCATGTAATTTTGTTAAGATATGTCAAAGCTCTTATGAAATAAAAAAAGCAGAAAATCTTTTATTATTACAATAATTATTTGCGTAAAACATTGTTATAAACCTTTTTAATAAAGGAAATAGGTTTTTGAAAGTTATTAATATTTTTTCATAGAGTAGAGCTCTGGTGATAAGTGCTATGACCAATGAGAATTGTCTATTGTTTTAGTTAAATAGAACTTTACTTGAAATTTATTAACACAGTTTTATATCTGCATTTAATTGATATCAACCCCATGATTACGTATTAAGATTTAAATGTTATTTATATTTTGTAATTCTTCAACCATAACACTTACAGAATGTGTCTAAATTGTATGAATGTGTTGTACCAAAACTGAGTAATTTCTTCATAATTGAAATTGAATGTTAATTATTAAAATTCATAATGCCTTTAGCTTTTTTGCTTAATGAGTCAGTTTTTATTGTAATTTCTTACTTATTTTAGATATTTAATATGGTATGAAAATTTAATCTTTATTACACTTCATTTTCAAAAACTAAATTTTAATTAAATATTTACAAACTTGAAACATTTGATTACCAACTATCAAAGTCAATACTTTTTACCCAAAAGTAAACTGTTTATTTAAATATATTTAAAAGGCATAATCTGATGCACATCAAAATTAATTCTTTTTTTTTTTTTTTTCCCCATGAAAACACATTTTTAATTGGAAAGTACAGTAGTTTGTGCATGCAAATATATTGATCTAAAAAAAAAACATAAATAATTGCTTTTAACTTTTTTTCTTAGGAAAAATTTAAAAGTATAGAATTATTATATCATATTGTAGGAAAAGTAATCATAATAATGAAATATGTATATCACAGCTTACTAAAAATAAGTTAACCAGTAAAAAAGTAAGTTTTAAACTGTTGAAAGTATTTGTTGCGAGAAAATAACTGCTCATTAACAGCCAAAATGTGTTTTCGCTAATGGGAAATATTTTTCACTTAGAAAAGGTATTTTTATTTATCATATCTTTTAGTGTGAAATTAATTGTTCTTCTAATAATTTACTTTTTATTTCAGCAAAAGTAGTTGACTATGAAATGCCCTCAAAAAAGTTACCTTTTATTACTAATTCACGAATTCCAAAAAACTGTATAATTTATGTAAAATAGAAATTTCATTTTTTCTCTAAAATAATCTTCCCATGATAAAACTTATTGTAAAAATTTTAAAAAAATTTAACTGAGTTTTATTACAGCATAAACTATGTATTTAAAGACTACCAGAATAAGAGTTCTTAAAAGTCGTATATAATAATCCTACTCATTTAATTGCCAAAACTGTGATTCTTACTTGCAATTACTTTAACAATTTTTAAATAAATTAAAAAGTATTTTCTGAAAAGTTTAAGAAATACATGTAAATTTAAACTTCTGTGTTTTTTGTTTGTGTTATCTCTCTATCTCTCTCTTTTTTTTATTTATTATTATTATTTCCTTCACATTTGTGAAAAATTGATAACTGTTCAAAATATAATATCTTATATTTTGGACAATTATCACTTTTTCATGTCCTGATAAGTAAAATTGCTTAGATATTACAAAAAAATCCTTTTATTCATTCTAATTAAAATATGTTCCTAGTAAAATATATTTATTATTAAAAAAGTAAATTTGAATATAATTCTAGATAATATCTATCACAAGGTAGAATATTTTTAGTTTACATAAAAATTCAAAATATATGCCATAAAAATCAATTTCTTAACATAGATAACGAAAATTGTAAGAGTTTTAATTTAATTATTTGCAATATTTAAAAACATTTCACTTACATATTATATGTACAAGAATTCATGCTTAAATAAGTTAACTTTGAGGAATATCTTTTTTCAGTAAGACAGTTCAGACTGTTGCTGATGTTTTTATTTATTTATATATGTATGTGTATTTATAATACATTTATTCTTTTATTCCAATTGATATATAAGGAAATTCATAAAAAATCAATTCATACATTTTTATAGAAATTCATATTACCATAATATTTATCTTGTGAAATAAACTAAATGAAAGGAATTAGTCTTTACAAAATTAGAATATTAATTAAATTAATTTTTTGAGACCAAATGAAAATTTGAATGTTTTTCATTTCTCATACAACTAACTTGTATTCAGTATTCTAATTACTTAAATATTCAGTCATAAAATATAATTTTTGATGATTTGTTATATAAAAGATTCTATTATTTATGCATTTTATACATAAAATTTTAGTTTCCTTAAATTTTTGAAATTACTAAGCATAAACAAATATAAAATAGCAATATTTGAGGCATTCGTTATAAAATACCTCATTTATCAAAAATTTTTGAAGATTCTGTTAGCAAATATTTTATTTTCTATAATGAACTTTATTTTAGATTATTACATTTTATTTGTTTATAAAATGTTAATTACTTAACATTTTTCTTAAGTAAATTTGCATCCCTTCCAAAAAATATGCTCCCCCCCCCCCCAAGTTTATTAAAAAGTTATTCCTACATCGGTGGCATATAATTCTCAATTTCAATTTAATTTTTGTAATCATATTACAATGGAAGCATGATAGCAAAATTTGTAATAACAAATAACATCTACAAACCAAAAAGAAAATTAATTCAATAGAATTTAAATTTTGCATTTGATAATACTTTAAAAAGCAATTTAAGTAACAATTTATTTATCTTTTGTAAATAGTCATTTTTTTTTTAAATTTATTTTATCTTGAAAATTGAAATAAAATAGCATAAAAAGATTGATAATAACTAAGCATAATAAAAATTGAAATTTTATCAATATAAAGTTTAATTGCATATTTTTTGTACATTTGATGTAATATTTTATATTGTAATCATTTTTTAAAATCAGATTATCATTACTTTAACAACAAAACTTTTGAACATGTGAAATACTTTAAATCAACACAGAGTCCCTGAATCTAATTAAATGATAACATTTAAAATAATTACATCAGATAATCACTTTCTTTAAAAAAAGTAATTTTGTGCATTTTTTTTTTTTTTTTTTTTTTTTTTTTTTTTTTTTTTGTCAAAGGGCTTATAACTTTAGTTTCATTATACATTGAGAAATAAATGGGATTTTAGCTAATTTTCTGACATTTATAAATCCTTCTGCATAAGAAATTAAAAGCTTTTATTATTTACTATAAAAAAAATATTGGTGAATAATTTAAGTTTGTCTTCTCATTCTAGTTTATTTGTTTAAGTATATTAATTTTTCAATAATATTTTTTCTAAATTCAATGTTTTTACTAATGATTAAAAAAAATGTTATTTATTATATATAAAAAAGTTTAATCAGTTTATAACATCTGTTAATGCACATACATAATGTCTTTTTTTATATTAAATTTCAAATTTTATTATTAATATATATTTTTCATTAAATATACAATACTAAATATTATATTATAGAAGTATAGGCATGCTTTTTATTTTATATTAGACATATTTTTATTTTACATTATTTCTTATATTTAAATTTAAAATATTTTACAAGTGTATAACATTTATAAGAGCATTCTTGTAAAGCTGGGAACAAGAAAATATTATAATTACAAAAAAACGAATTTGTAGGATTTATTTTCAAAATTTATAGCAAAATGTCTTTTGTCATTTTTCTCGAACAGAAAGAAAAGAAAAATTTGAAAATTTTAATAAAGAAATATTTTACAGCCAATTTAAAAGAATATGTTTTTGGTTTTTAAGATGGTCCAAGCATGTAATTCAATAATGAAATGTTTCTAAAAGAATAAAAAAAATAAGTCATTTTTGTTAAGGAATATAAAATATATTACTTAAATTTACAAAAATTAACTAACAAGTAAATTAATTAATGGCAACACTTATATTTAAAGGATTTCTCCAGAATGTCCCTTGCCAAATAAACATCTACTTTCTCATTGATGTAAATTATACTTCTAATAAAATGTGTTATTTTTATTAGCAATATTTTCTTTTGTAGGTTTGTTTCAAATAATGGATTTATAGGAATTATTAGTGCCATCACGCACGCTATTTGCTTAATTATTTAAAAAAATTTTAAGAAATAATTTATTTATATTTACTTTATTTCTGCATTAAAATAATTTATCATTCCAAGTTACGATTTTAATATTTCTTCATGTTGTCTTACTAATTCTTTATCAGATTAGAAACTATAGTTTTTTTAAACATAACTTAGACATAAAATTTAAAGTTACCATTTTTCTTTAAGGATTGTTAAACTTTTTTAATTACATTCCCAATTAAATATCAAATTCTTATTTTAATTATTTGTTTGAACTCTTGTTTTATGCAACTTATTTTGAACTACTCATTTAAATATTTTATGCAAAAATTTTCATATTTTACTTTTTTACACTGTTTTCATAACAATCAAAATATTCAAAATTAATTCATATAAACTTTAATTTTTCTCTTATTCATTTTATTTCAAAAATGTAAATAAAAGATCTTTAGACATTATTTAAATTTTTAACTATGCTCTTATCATGTTATAACATGTATTTTCCAATAAGAAAAATGTAAAAGCAAATAAAACTAAGTAAATATCACTTTTTTTAATTTTGTTATTATGTTAAGCAAACATACTAAGGACATTCTTTTATTAATTTTAAAATAACGATCTGTTCAGATGCTTGATCGTTTATTTATTAAGAATATAACTGAATAATAATAAATGTATGTGCAAAGTGTACAACTATGTTATTGGATATCCACATAATTAAAATGAGCATCACAAAAACAATAAATGGAATTAATATTTTAAACGTTAAACGCAAAAGAGCCATTAATTGAAATTATTTTTATAATATAAAACACGCGTTCGTAAATTTTTGATCTTCAGTTACAAAATTCTCTCATGACGTCATTTCTTTGCCGGTTTTATGTTTTTCATAAAATACCAACTGTTTTCTAATTCCGAAAATCAATATGTTCTATGCCTTATATATCTTTAACTAAGGAGACATGTTGTTTGGTTATATCTCTAGAACACTATGATTGATTACTCCTTCCCCTAATCGTTTTTTATTTCGCGCCGTTCCTGAAAGTAGTTTGCATTTTAAGAGGAATGAAATAGAGGACTTGAGTTCGTCTTTTTCTAAAACAAAATTTAGTGTGTTGAATTGAATTGGGCTAGAATCGATTTCATATACTAAGAAAAAACAAATCATTTTTAATAAATTTTCAACAATTTCCAAACATTTGGTTTTTTAATCTTTTTCTGTTAAAACAACTAATATTTATTTCAAATAGATATTTTCTAGTAGATATCTGTTGTTGAAAAAATGTCATTTGTACCATATTTCATCTATGTATTTTGTAATTAACATGAATCTTAATTTAAAGACTTGTTTATAATATATAACAATAGCAAGTTTATATTTTCCGTTGAATATGTATTTTTTTAAATAAAATCACATAACTTTAAATGGAAATAAACACATTCACATATAAATGCATATTAACAAATGTGCTGTTTTAAATAAATATTATGTTGTGAAATTTTTAAAAATTTGTCTTTTTTAAAATCTTTTACTTAAATTAATTAATTTTTTTAAATTAGTTTTAAACTGGAATAATTTAGTGGTTAACTTGACATTTTTTTTTTTCCTTTTACTTAATATTTTGAGCTTAAGTCTTTGAATAAAATATTTATGTGACATTTGAATATTATTTCTGAATTAGAATATCTGTATTAATTCATTAGTAGAATGCGTAGAGAAAAAGTTTATTTACCATGCCTTAATTCTGTGTTATTAAAATTATAAGTAACGCGTCAAAAACTCGTAATATGAAGAACACCATTTTATTAGAGTTTGCAAATAATAAATATTTACAATTTTAGTTTGGTGAGACGTATTTTATTCCAAAAAGATTTTATTCGGTACGAATGCAAAACTTTATTATATTAAATATGAATTATTCTGCAACAAAGAAAAGTTTTATTATTCTTTAAAATATTCATTTAAGCTTCATGAAATTTCGATTTAGCTACGAAGCTTTTAAAAAACGATTAATTCTTTGAACTTATAGATGAAAAAGTGTTCTTAAAATGAATAGAATAGAATAGTATATCAATATTGTCAGGGTGATAATTATTCTCCATATAATTACAAAATATTCTTCTTATGTAATATTTTACACTTTCCAAGATCTAGAAAAAAATATTTTTAATCTTGTTTTTACACTTCTAGTTTATAGATTTTTTTATATACATGCATATATAAAAAAATAGTAGAACATTTTATTTTGAGTTTTTCTACTGTACAAGAGACCGATTCCCCTATTGTAAGATCCCATATAAAAAAATACCATTCCTCCAATTATTCCCCATTTCTGAAAGTTGAAAAACAAGTTCGGTTGTCTGCAAATTTTATATTTTAGCCCCGGAAACGTTCCAACTGAATGAGAAGCAAAAAAAATCTCTTGCTATGCCCCAAAGCTGTAAACGAACTTTTTTTCGAAAAAGTTGGGGGAACAGGTTGGCGTCTCCTGTAAACGTTGGAGAGGGGCAACAAGGGATAAAGAAAACTACAAAATAACCGCGGCATGACCTTGCCCCAACGAACATTTTACCCCTCCTCTCTGCACCTGTAGCGTTCAAAGAGCTTCTAAGAAGAGAGACGGCGGGGGGAGTTTTCCCGCCAAACACACGACGAAACGACCTTCACATTCCATAGTTCGGTTCGGTCTTGTCAACCATTTAGCAAAGCGCGCCAACCATGGCGATTGTTTCAAACGAACCATGTTGCGGAGAGTGAATCCTACTGAACCTCAAAATAAAATCTGTGCCGAAAAATTTAAGTATTTTTATTAATAACTGAAAATGAGTGAGGAAAATCCGCATTTTAATTCAGATTGTTGGGAAAATTAAATGCTGCAAAAAATAAACTCATTTCCATATGTACTGCAAATTGTTAAAAAAAAGATTCAGATAATTATGTAAAAAAAATTTACTATATTTCTTATTTTTAAGTTTAATAAAGGTCAAAAATTTCTGAATCAGAAATTTTTGACCTTTTCGAAAATGTGTTTATTAGCATAAGAAATGTAATGAACATGAATGCTAAATTTTATTTTTCGAATCCTATATGGAGATGTATGTATTATTTAAAAAAAAAATTTATTGAATTTGTATGGCTTATCGAATGTAAGATTTAAAAATATAAAAATTTTGAGTGACTTTTTATGAGAATTTTTAATCCAGTTTAAAAATGATTATTTTATTATAATATATTCAAAAAATTTTATTGTAAACGTAAACACCGATTACTAGCAAATTTTTACTGATAAATTTTAAATAATTATCACTGAAAGATTTACTAATCACTTAAAATAACATTGTATTATTAAAATTGTATATGATATAAATGGAGAGTAATTAATAATTGTGAATTTAATTAAAAATTAGAAATCCCTATCATTGTTAAAATTCTTGCATTTTTGATGTTATACTGATTAATTTGTATAATCTTAACATCACGCAAACGCAGAAGGGCATTAAGGGAAGTTTTCAGTGATAGCTATATTCTAGGGCTTTTATATCCTATGGCTTACTATAAAAATTTAGCAAAATTACTATAATAATAATAATCCGATTCTTTTTTAAATAATATTAATTATTAGTTTATGTTTACTTCTTTAAAATTTTTCTTTATATTACTTTCCATTTACCACATATATTCCAACTTTCTTTTTTAACATCCTCTATTTTTATCACTATTTTTAAAATAAAACACAAAGAAAATCGGGGTAGCTAAAAAAATTTGTTCAAAATATACTTTTGGTTTTCGTGTATCGAAAGAATGTAATATCGATTCATAGGTTTGAATATTTTTTAGATATTAATTCATTCTTTAAATATTTAAATTTAATATATACAAGTTCTGCCCATAATAGTTTACTCAATTTAAGATGGTATTAGAGATGAAAAAATCCTATTTTTCAAATCTTCTGTAAAAAATACTAAATATGACACTCTGGTATTTTAGAAATAGTGTTGGCTTTCTAGTTGGGCTGAATTATTCCCAAAGCAATTTCTGATATATTTCGTTTACTGTAAAGTAATGTTTCTGCCGTAAAATTTGTTGTTTTTGATTTAAATAAATTTTTAACTATATTGCTAATGAACTTCCATCACATACCTAAAATCATATCTTGTGTGATTTCTAAATCACATTTTCACATTAAGAACTTTTAATCAGTGAACTTGCATTATCCTACCTAATCCAGCAACTTTAGTGTAATATTTTTTCTATGTGACTGCTAAAAATAGCATGTGGGAACAATGTCTTAGTTTCTCATTCCTATGCAATATGTCATTCTTATACAATATGTTGAGTGTCGATTTTAAAAATAAAAATTTAAAACATTCCTTTTTGATTTCATAAAATATAGGGTTCCTTCTCCTACATTATTTATTAAATACTTTATATGTGTAATACATGTGTGAATACATGAAAAATCCAAAATATGATTTTATACATACCTTTATTATGTTTCTGTTTTACAACAATACTTTAAGTATGTATATATTAGTTCCTGTTACAAGAAATATAGCGGGAAAATTTCGAAAAAAAAAATCACAATGTTGATTAAATATTATTGCAAAACTACATTTTTATTATTAAAATAATATGCTCAATTTATTCAGAAATATTAATTGCTCTTGATAAGATTATCATATTAATTAGCTTCTTTCTTAGTAAATCATAACATAAGAATGAGCTTTAATTAAAAAAATTTAATTGTAATCTCCATCAATAAAATTATTTTGAAAATAGAAATAAATATTAATTATACTTTCGTTTCATTTCTTGGATATTTTTCTGAGTCTTTTCTTATGCTGATTTCTGAATGTTATTCATATCATAAAAAGCATTTATTAAATTACATGTTTTTCCGATTTTTAAAGGAAATATGTTTAATGAA
>JAPDSC010056296.1:0-18164 GCA_026290005.1 Latrodectus geometricus | reverse complement strand
AACTTAATTACACGCCAAATGTAATCAAAATAATTCAGTAAATTAATTATAATTGACAAATTAATTATTATTTAATTTTACATGTTTTTCTTCAAATAATAAAATGTATATAACAGCTTGTAAAAAGAAAAAGAAATATATTTTTTTGAAGAAACAAAAAACTTCTATTCAAGTGAGTTTTACTTGTATATATATTTAATTTCTTTTATTTTCTTAAATACTCTCCTGCTAGGAAGGAATTGTTATTTTTTGGATTAATTATAATTTTATTCCATGTTCCTAATTTTGTGTGTTGAAAATATGAATATGTGCTGAAATTTAATATACGAGTACTTCACTTAAACGCAGTAAAGCGTTTTTTATTTAAAAAAATAGTGTTATTTTTTATGTGAAAAAAATGGAAAATTTTTGCTATTTTGGATTTTTAAAATCTTTTACCTTAAAGGCCTTTGTCTTTCACAATTCTTATGTTAAAAAAAGTGCTTATAATATGAGGAAGCTTATGATAATTTTGTTTTCAGAAAGTCACAATCATTTTGCGTTTCTTTCATAATTCCTATTAATGACATTTCTTGAAGCTCAAAAAAGAATTTACAATGAAAAATATTAAAAACATTAAAATAACCATTACCAACCGTTTCTAACATTTTTTAGTCAATACTTAATTTTCTGCTTTTTTAATTAGGATTATTTCAATATTTTTTATAATTTGCTAAAATTAAGCAAAAAGATGATTTCCATAATAATTTTCCTGATTTTTTTTGAAATTGTTTTTGTGAGAGAAATCGAATATTTTGATGTTGTAGAGAGTAACACATTATAAATGATGTTCAGTGCAAAACAGGAGAATCTGAAATTGTAATATAAATTAGATAAATAATGAAATTGAAGACTTTAAATTTTCTAACCAAGTTAGCTAATAAAATTAGAAAATTACCAAAGCTATAAAATATTTAATGTTGTGTCTAATCTCCCATCTGGTCTAACGGAGATCAATGAAACCGTTGACATTAAGTCCTATACAGGAAGTGCACAATTATAAATTTAATCCCAGTCATGTTGAAGACAGTTCCAAATGTGCTAAGGTGATGCCTGTTCTTACCGGCATTTAGGACAGAAAGGAAACTTCTTGATTCCCCAAAATATGTGAGACCTTTCAAGTGCCCACTGGCAAGTCTGGACTTACATGTGTTGGTCTGCCAGTCACAAGGTAAAGATAGGGAAAGTCCTGGTTTTTTGCATAGATTCTAGTTATGAGGCGGAAGTATTAACCATTTTTTTAAATTCTGGGTCCTTTGCTTTGAAAATAACTCTAAATATGAGAGCTTACCGGTGAAAGGAACTGCATAGTCTTGTCCTTCCCCTGCACGAGAGTCATTTCCGTAGATTTTAACATTGATGAGATCCACTAAAAATGTACTTAGCGCTTGTGAGAGATGAGTTTTACTTTTCGTAGAATACATTAACTGGTTTTATCTCCTATTTGGCCCCGATTTTTTGAGATATTGAATCAAACTACGGTTGTCAGATAGAATCCAGAAGTATCCGTAATTGCTTTCACTCATGACTCTCTTTAGTCCTATGTTGATTGCAATTAGTTCACTTCGAAACACTGAACTGAAATCTGTGATACGTTATTTGACGGAGTATTTTTGTTGAGGTGCTGCATTAGTATAGATAATAGAAGACGTAGAGATTTTGATGCCATTTCATTGATTTTTTCCAAGACAAATAGCTTAAATAAGTCAGGAACAGTCTTTCTTATTAAGAGAGTTAAGAGGCTTTCATGAAAATAAATATTGGAAAGTTCATCACAAGTATTTAAATTACAATGGAGATAGTAGGGTCTATATTTTTTTGCAATTAATTGCTATAATTGAGCAAGACTGAAGTTATTTTTCTTTAGTCTTTTGTTGCATGTACAGCTATTTAGATAACTAGCAATGTTGTTGCCCCGGTATACATTAAAAAGTTTATTGAAATATGTTATTAAACTAGTTTGGATTGAAGTTCATTTTAACTTCATATGCTAACTTGGAAACAAATTTCAAAGAGCTGTTGAGTTTTGATTCAATTTCATCAAAAACATTTCCAGAAGTCCAAGGAGCAATATCATCAGCAAACATTCTGATGTTAGTCCCAGGAGAAGCAGGTTTTTAATTTCAGATATATACAAAGCAAAAAGCGTAAGGCTGAGAACCATACCTTGTGGAACAAAGTGACTAAGGTGATAAGTATCTGAGAAGTTTCTATTAAACTTGGACCTTATATTTCTTTGTTTAAGGTAAACCGAAATCCATGCTATTACCTCTGATCTTGAAGGTATCATGCAATTTATAATTTTAATTTATCCTTCTATACTCTGTCAAAAGCTTTTGTGAGATCTAGTAGGGTCACTACACTGTGATGAGTTTGCCTGTGATTTAGCGCAGCGCCTGTGATTTAGTCTGAGCGAAGAACAGAATTTGGTCCATCATGCGGAAAACCAAATTGTTCTCTGGGAAGAAAGCTATTTTTATCAAGAAAGAATTGTGAAGTCTATTCAAGACCATTTTTCCATTATTTTACTTGTGGTACATGTCATTGCTATGGGTCTGAAATCTCCTGTCGAGCAAGTATTTTTATTCCGCTTTTTAAATGGTATAATAGTGACTTTTTCCATTCTTAAGGTAAATGCTCCTTTCTTCAATGTATGTTAGAGGTCAACCAGTTTTTGTTTTTCAATGTATCCAAGGTTTTCAAGCATAAATCCATGAATTTCGTCTGGACCTAGAGACCCGGAGATCTGAGATCAAGAGAAGCTAAAGCGAATAGTAGTTCTTGACTGTTAAATTGAGTTGTCAGAGTAGGATTTCTATAATCAGTAATGCGTCATCCATGAACAATATTTCTCGCTTTGCGTAATACCAATTTATTTTCATTTGTGAAATTTCTACTATGATGGTAAAGGGTGGCAAGACCATTGGCAGCAGATTTATCATTTGAAATTGCGTGGCAGTCTTAATAGCGTGATTGCTCATTATTGATTTCTTTAAGTAATTTACAAAGTTTTGATTCTGGTATTCGTACGTCAATTTTATTGTAAATTTCGTTCCATCTATTATTTTTGGAATTGGGTGTAAGATACCTTAATTTCAGCTTTAATTTTTTTAATCTCTGGTGTTAAGTTGTCTACCGAGAATCTGGCGGCAACGAGGCCAGTTATTTACCCACAGATTCTCTAAAGGAGGCCTAATTAGCCTTCTTGAAATTCCAAAATTTCTCACTTGTGCTTAGTACAATTTGTCTTTTCTTCAATTCTATAATAATTTGGAAATTGATTCTAATGCCATCTTGTAATGTACAGATGCACCGGGAAAATAAATCTGAGCGGACCAAAAGGTAATGTCTAGAGCCTCAGGTGTGTTATAACTGAAGGAGGTATGCGTAGATATTCTATCGTTAAGTATCATGAAGTCATTGCCATCTGCTTATTGAGGAACACCAAAGCCTCAGTCATTACCATTTGAAAATTCTTAAAAGAATTTTTGGCATTAAGATTTCCGAGGATGCATGTATTTATTGTCCATATAGTAAGGATGGAAAGTAATCAGGGAAGTGTTTTTTATTGATAAAATGATAAACATTAAAAATTCTAAGAGATTTGAAATTTCATCTGATGGTGTGTCTATACTTTGATATCTGAGATCATGGACAAATAAGGCCAAACCTCCTTCTTTAGAAATCTATGTTTCCTATAAATATTGTAGCCTATATATTTCCGGGTTGTTTTTATCTTTGACTGAGTTTCCTGTATATCTATCACTTGGACGTTATTATCTTCATCCATTTTTAGAAATTGTCCCAGTTTGATTCTACTGCCTGTGGTAGTCAAACCATCAATGTTACACTGTAAGATTTTAATGGTGTTTTGTGAAAGGGGAGACTAACTGACTTTTCGAACGAGGTCCTCTGCCTAAACCTCAAGCGAAACCCTGGTTATTTTGCGAGATGGGCGATGCAACACTAGGTTCCTTTCATGCTCATAAGAGTGAAAAGCAATTTTCGTTGTTCGAGGAATGAAACACCATAGGTAGATGTATATCTTAGCTCCATGATT
Source organism: Latrodectus geometricus (assembly GCA_026290005.1). Lineage (NCBI taxonomy): Eukaryota > Metazoa > Arthropoda > Arachnida > Araneae > Theridiidae > Latrodectus > Latrodectus geometricus. The sequence continues at coordinate 14,065 of JAPDSC010056296.1, read as the reverse complement.
GCTTAGTGTTAGATGGGAATGATGGAATGGCCTTCTCGCCATGGCTGACCCTACCATGAGAATATACTCTCAACTTACATAGCTCATTCCTTCTAGAAACACTCTCGTACCATGATGAGGCCACTAAAATTGCTAAAAAGGATATAAAATATGTAAAATTTCAAATAAAAAAATTGAAATAAAATCAGAAAATCACAGCATTTTGATAATTCATCAAATAAATTATAATAACATTATAAAAAATAATCAAAATTTATAAAACTAAATTAAATCAAAATAAAATTAATCAGAGATAAAAAAATAACTAATAATTTTATTTTTAACAGTTGATCTAAGTCAATAATATTAAGTTTCATATCTAAGAGTGGAACGAATTGGAATAATTTGAATTTTTGTAATTAAAAAAAATGTACTTTTTTCAAATTTAGAGATAAATATTTTACGTTCATTAAATTATATAAAAATGATTATGATCACAGAAATAAAATTGCTTATATGAATAAAAAAGTTACGTGCAATCATATGTGAAAGAAAGTTTTTTTTATAAGAAATAATTATACTCGATGGCACATTTCTTCTCGTCAAAAATCCCATCGCAAGCAATAAATCATTAATAAAAACTCTAATGACTTTGCGAATGAGAATTCATTCTTACTTTTATCCCCTTTTGAGAAAAACACTCTCAGAAAAATAGTATAGTTAGATATAAATTTGATTTAAATGGGAAAAAAGAAGGAAAAACTTTGGTGAAAATAACTTTTTTTAATTTAAATGGTTATTTGGCATCTTTAGGAATAAAATCCACTTCCCTTTTTTCGTAATTATTTCACATTTCTTCCTCAATGACTTGATCAAATTAAAAAAAAAGATTCAAAAAGTAGAAAAATTTTCTCTTTAATCTTTTCATTTTTAAATTCTTCAATTTAGAATGTGAAAAGTGAATATTTTATTTCCTAATATATAAATGGGTAATAATAAAAGTCCTCTGAAATAAATAAAACTGTTTGAATTTACTATCTCTTTGAGCAAAATGATAATTTCTTGAGTTTTTTAAGATTCCTGTTTAAATTTATTTTATATAATTATTCCCATGAAAATTATTAAAGGAAAGGATTTTGCATAAAGAAAAGAGCACCGCATAGCCTTGAGGTATAATTTAACATAAGCAGGTCATTTTATTTTCCCCCTTTATATATGAACTTATATTTAAACATTTAGTTTGATTGTTTGTCGCTGATATTAATTTTCAGTTTCAATTTTAGTTTTTAAGATACATATATTAACGAAATTTAATGAACGCAATATGATTAAAATTGTTCTTAGTTAAAAAACAGTAATAAATTTTATAATTAAGGAAAAAGCATTTTTTACATATAGTTTATATATGAAAATGTTTATTCCTTGAATACAATAAAAGTTTGAATATTAATAAATATATTAAAATGCCATTTAATATGTGTGTGTTAAAGGTATTTTATATTTTAAAGTACTTAATAAGTTTAATCATATTATGATTATAATTATCAGCAACAATCATGGTTAGTTTAAATAAATGCAAGTTAGTTATAAATTAATGAAGGGTTGTGAAACATATAAATTTCATTTATGCTTTTTTTGATAAAGTAAATACAACACGTTAAAGATTTTATTTATGCCTTTGAAACACAATTAATTTTACATTTTATGAAAAAAATGAATTCTTAAAAGAGTATCATGAAAAGCGTAATAATTCAGGATGATTTTTCTCTTTTGAATACTTCTTTTCCGTTTGAAATACATCTTAATATGTGAACTGTGAAAAGACTGGTGGGAAATTCATGATAAATCATCAATAAGACGGATGAATTGAAATCGATATTATGTTAGGATTTGCACAGGAAAACCCGCCAATAGAGAGGCTTTATTGGCTTAATGTGTTCCAACGGTAGAACTGTACTCTTCTGTTCCAGATTCAAATCCAACCATTTTTGGGCAACGGGTGATGAATATTGTGCTTCAGCTGTCTTCATGCATAATCATAAGAAAACCTGTTTGGTAGTCCTTTGATTTTCCTATCTTGAGATTTATGGATAAGGATCATTATTTATGAAGTTTTTTCATGAAGATGAAAAAGTAGAGGGATTTGAAAAAGTCTTATTGTATCTTTCTTCTAGACTATGGACGCCTCAGATAGAAAATCCTGGGATCTGATATCCCTATTGTCATTCTTTGGAGAAGCTAAGTTTTATTTTAAGAAATTTTTGTCGTCACTTTTCAGCGTGTTTTCGGTATTCAAACAATTTTGAAAGGACTGTTGCAGTGCATTTAATAACAAATCTAATTTGTTGAAAATGGATCAGATCATGTCTTGCTTCAAATTTTTAAAAAAGAATTAAATAAAGTGAAATGATTACAAAACTACACGGAAAATATTTTTTCCTTACAAGCAAAATGTGGTTTGGAAAAACATTTTGCTGGTGATTAAACCATTAGATTTTATGAACTACCACAAAAGGGAAATATGATTAAAATGCCTCGTTGAGACTATTCTTAGTTTCAAGATGCAATATCTCCTTTTATATTTTTGTTGCCCTATATATCTTGTAGGAAAATGACAACGATGGAATAAACTGTGAGAAAGAAAATGAATTCTCTATCTGATAAAGCTGATTGATTTAATGATTTAAGATAGAGTTAATTTGTTTGAAGAATTTATATGTGAATTGCTGAAAAGATTTCCAGAAAATGTGATAATAGTTAAAATGGAAGCTGAAGTTTCCGTTTTACTTATGAGTTTACAATCTGCTCTCATTCTTTTAAGGAATATTAATACAAGTTTAAATATTTTTAGCTTTTGTTGGAGATATTGCCTAAAATCTACAAAATTTTATTACTTTATAAACGATGATAAATTAATGTTATGGATTAAGATAAAAATGTGATTCAATTCACATGGAAGTCAAAAAAAATTACTGGTAATCGAATCCACAGACAATTTAACCAAAAGTAAAAGTGTTAATCATTCATTAATGAATTTGGCAGTTTATTGGGATAATGATCTGGAAATGATCATTAATTGCATATTGTTTAGGTGCTGAAACAGGAATAGTGTTTTCTACAAAATGATAAAGAAAAAAAATGGCAGAAAGTATAACTGTGTAAAGGTATTTCATATAGCTTACTGCTGTAATTGTATTTAATATAGTATTTTTTCATAGCATTGTATTTTGCTTTTAAAGCAATGCATAATAATATTGGTAAAAATACCTTAACCATAATCTTTATAAAACAGCAAATAAATTATTGTTTTTACTCACACTATTTAATGAGTGTTACATTGTTTTCTTTTTTAAATTTTAAATTTATTGAAATTTGATCTGTATAAGAATCCTTCTTGATGGTAGTTTTACTTGGAGGATTTGTCTTTTTAATTTTTTTTTTTGAATTTTGGAAGAAAGTGATTCTAAAAATACTAAGAATAAATTCTGTAAAGCATATCTGATTATTTTATATTAATTAGAGTAATATAGTTTTATAGTAATTAGAGAAAATATTTTATTTTGATTTTCGAATTGAAAAGTTTTCAAATTATAATGATTAATTTATAAAATTTTGCTTGGATACGTTATGGATAATTTTGCACTTCAGCAAACAATGTAAGAGCTCTGAGAGATCTAAAACAGTAATTTAAAATTAATTAAATTAATTTCTAATTCAGAGCTAATATTTATTTTTATTGCAAACAATATAGTAGAAACTGTCAGATCGAAAATGTTTTTGTTGAAAAGCTGAAATGTAATATTACATTATACAAATTAAATTAAGTTATTAAGAATTACAAATGAGATGTTCATGAATAAGTTTAGGAAATTAAGACTTACATTCTAATATGCATATCTTTTTACACAATTGATAAAATTTTCCCAATTTATTCCAGTTTTAGTACTTTTTTTAAAGTTATAAATATTTAATTCTAATGAAAAAAAATGGAAAAAAAGTTATACTTATTTGAAGTTAATATACTTATATAAATAGTTTTGGGAAAAATTTCAATAAAAATCAATCATTTTAAATAATAAAATATATGAAAATGCGTGTGATTATTTTTCAAATTTAATTTTTTCTTGTTTTATGCACTATATTTCGATAGAAAATATTGAGAGAATCATGCTTTAGGAATGCTAATAAAATCAACAATATTGTGTAGCTAAATATCTTTCAGGTGGTTTAAAGATTTGCAATACAGTCAACTCTAGAAATTTTATACTTTATAGAGAAACTGTTTATTATAATTATTATCTAAAATACATTTTTGTTAAAACAAAATATATCAGCTGCTGAAGTCTGATCTGCTACATCATTTATAGTGGGACTAATTGCTAAAATATTTTTGAGATCTTAAATTACGAATTAAATTAGTAAAGTCATAGTTTATGACAGTAGAATTCCTAATAAAAATATCTTAGAAGCAAATTATTTTCATAATAAATTAGATTCAAAACGCACATAAATATATACTAAATTTTTAAATATTGGAAATAAAATTTAGAAATAGCAAATGTATAGTAAGCAAGACATAGATTCAATTATTTACAATTAAATTTATTTTCTTGATGTTTTAAAAATTTAAATAGGAATTAAACTTCTATGACTTTTTAAAAAATTTATAATTTTCTCAAAAAATGGGAATTCTAATAAAATAAAGCTAAAATCCAATTATTGAATAAAAAATTTTATATCAGAAAAATAGTTTAAATCTTTGCTTGATTTTAGTTAAAAGAATTTTTTTTAAATTCTTTTCTTATTTTTTTGTTTAATTCATTTTCCTTATTCAAAAGAAAAATATTGGAATGATTAAAATGAGTTTGGGACTATTTAAATTTTGCATTTATTTGTACATAAATTAAAATAAATTTTGCATTTATTTGCACATAAATGAAAAAAAAACTTAGCAATATATCAATGAAAAAAAGTAGTGTGTGATGATATATATCGAATCAATTTAAATGTTTTTACATTTGTACATTATAACATATATTTAAATGCAATACGAAATTAAATACTAGACATTATTAATATAATACTATTATTATTAGTATTATCTAAATATAGATAAAAAAATTTAATGTTCTTCACAAACTAGCATAACAACTAATTTGCAAAGTCAATACCAAAATAATGCACTTTATCAGTTTCAAATTTTAATTTCAAAACGTTTAATTGAGGTTGATTGCAACATATTTTTTTGGATTAAATATAATGTATTTATATATTAAATTATTGAAATTCTAATATATATAATTCTTTGTACAACATATTAAGAACTCGAATTTTTGTGCTCATATTAATTTCTTTATTCCCATTTTTAAAAAAGAAAAATGAATCATTTTACTTTTAAAAAATATTAATATTTATGCATCTTACTTAAGTTCATAAGAGCCGTTAATTTTTCAGAACAATTTCTACTAAAATTATTCTTTAATAATTACAAAGAAGAAAATTAATTTAAAAGCAAATATAAGTCAAATTACAGGAGTTTAAAATTTTATTAAAATCCAGAAATTCATTTTGTATTCATTAACTCAGGGAGCTTTATTATTATTAATTAAGAGGCATGCAATTAAGAATATAAGAGTGCATACATAGAAGTAAATGAAATATGCAGATAATGAAAGTTGTATTTTTTATGTACAATGGCGACGATAAGCAAGCATTAATTAATTTTAGTTTGTTTTAAAAAGATATTTTTTAAAGAAAGAAAAATGTTAAAACATTTATCTTTTCTAGAGATTTGCATTGTGTTAGCAAATTGGTTTAACTTTTTAAACTAACTTAAAATTATATAATAATTTATTATGTAAAAAAATATTTTTTGGAAAGTACTTGTTTCAAGCAATCCAACTACAGTATTTATATATTAAATTGTAAATTTTAATTAACGAAATTGTAAAATAGGAAGAAATAAGCACTTAATTTGTATTGATTAAACATATGCAAATTTTAAAATAATAACATTTTTGATGCAAAATTTATTTTTAATATATTTTTAGTAAAATTCTAAATAATTATTTTCAATTAGAATTAAATAAAAAATAAAAAGTTAGCTATTCATGTATTCTACTTAAAATGCTTCCATAGTTTATAAAATTTCTTTTTTTAAAAAACAAAACGAGCACGTTAATGAGTTTTGTTATACTATGGCTTCATACAGCAAAAATGTTTTTAATTAAAAAATTACATTACATTAAAGTAATGTTGCTTAAGACTGCATTGTAACTAAAAATTTTTTAAAAAATAACTTTTAACTTTATTTCAAGCAGTTTATCTCAACTCCTATTTATTTTTCGTTTCGTGCTTTAAAACTCATAAGCTCAATTGTGTATAAAATATTTATATTTTCGGATAGTATTATAATAAAATTGAAAATTATATTTCAGATGAAAAATTAAAATATTAACTCTTTAGATATTTATCTTATTCAAAAATTAAATAAATTTTATTTTTTACTAATCAGTGATTCAAAAAACATACTTTAAAAAATTTTCAAGCAGTTTTCGAAGTTATTTAATATTTTCAGAAATAAAATCAGCACTGTTTTTTCTGAGTGAATGATTATGAAAAATTTATTGTATTGATCTTATTGATTTTAAAAGCTAAAAACAAAACAGATTATCTTAAAGATTGTTTGTTAGACAAATGTAATTGAAAATCATTTCACTAAATCTTTTTGATGCTGAAAAAATTAAGAAAAATTTCATTTATTCTAATAAAATTAATCATAGAAAATATTAATCTAATAATAAAACACAAAATTGATTATAAAAAAAAAAACAAAAAAAAACAAACAAAACATTTTAGCTTCTTCTTCAACTTTTTAATACTGAAGGATTTTAATTAGTTATAAAATGATTATCAGAATTTCAATCATGTATATTAATCATGTATTTCAATCATGTATTTCAATCATGTATAATTGATGGGAAATAATGCACAACATTTAAACTTATGTGTAATCTAGTGAAAATGAAAAAATTTAAGAAATGCATTTATATTGATTTTTAATAAGAGAAGATTAGCGTGCAATTATTGATCAAATAGTATATTATACCAAAATACTTTGTATACGAAGTTTGACTTAAAGAATAAATCTGAAATTAATAATACAAGAAAGTATTTTATTTTATTAGATTAATTATTCAGTATTATAGTAAATTAATATATCCAATAATAGTGAATAAATTATTGTACCTAATAATAGTAAATAATTCATTCAGTATTCTCTTAATACTGGAACCAACTATCATTGGCATAAAAGTTTTTATTTATGAAAATGAAAACAAAAAAAATATTTAAAAATTATTAATATATTAAATTCGTTATTAATATAGTAATTTTTCTTACAACAACTAAAAAATATTTTCAGTTCTCCAAGTGTTTTTGATTACTAAATATTTTAAACTTCTTTATGAGAACCAATCATAGTTATACTTAATAATACTGCAAAGTAAGAAAATACTAACAGAAAATTTGCAATAAAACTATGTTATCAGTAAAAGGGTAGAAGGAAAAGGGGATACATTAACATGCATAAAATTAAGCACAAGGAGTTAGTTGAACTGTTTATATTTTGTACACATTAAGACAGATTCATTAAGTATTAAGATCTGAAAAGTGTACATAATTTTTAATTGAGGGTAAACTAACTAATTTATGAGAAGTTAACTGAAATGAAATAATTAAATGACAATTTCTGACTCTACTTCATATATTATGATTGTATTAAATATATTTTAAGCAATTTAAAATTTTAAAGTTATCATCATCATGATTGTTTGTGAAAAAAAATTAAGCATATCTGTTAATTTTAAAAATTAAAATGCTTAAGTTTTTCAATAAATCAATTTCTAAGGGGTTTTAAAGTTCCAGAAATCATTCTGCAAAATATTTAGGAAATTATTTTGAAATAAATTGAGTTTACAAAGATCATAGAAACAGTTTTTTTACATTGAGAAAACAGGTTCAAATTATAAAAATGCTTAAAATTTGTTTTATTTTTTTTAAACTTTCTTATTTTCTAAAAATTATGGTGAATGGTAAAGCATTGGAATGATACCAATTTCAAACATTCTGTTAAATATTCAAATCTAAACATATTACATTCTACTTCCTAAGCATTATGTTTTTAAATGATACCTCAATCAATTTTTATTCCTTCTTATTTTTGCTAACGATATTAATTAAATTGGATTGTATAAAAATTCTAAGTTGAAAATTAAAATTAATTAATTAGTGTAAATATATCTATATTTATTTATAATCTATCTTATCATACCTAATTTGCACAGAAATTGCTCCAGAATTAATTAAATAGTATCAATATGAATATTCAACTTTTAAATATACTTTGTAAATTAATTCCTAAAGGGTTATTTGTTTAACAATGTTTCAAATATTTGGAGAAGGTTGTATGTTTCACTAACTGAGGCTGTAAAAATGAGTTTAATTTCGATAATTATGAAGGATATTGCATTAAGATTTCTTTATGTGCAAATATTTCATTAGTTACACCTACAATTTACCAGCAAAATATGGAATGATATATGCCTTAGATAATCTTCAAATTTTAAATAGTTTGCTTAGTAAAGTTTTTTATATTTTCAAAAAGGTATTAATTCCCGGCTTACATTTTTTTTGTAGCGCTGAATCTCAAATTCTTGAAGTTTCTCCACTGTAAAGTTTTGTTAAGTATTTTAGAAATAATAAATTAGAAACATTTATGAACCAAAGAAATATTTGAAAACTTTATGGATTTTTAGGATGAATATTTTAGAAATATTCTATTTTTATACCTATGAAATTTTAGATTCAATTTTTATTTAAGTACTTGTCACTTTTGGGGAAGAATACTCATAACAATGCAGTTTAAAGAGTGCTTAGTAATACCTAAACTCTCTTTAAACATAATAAGATTATCAAATTTATATAAGAAATACTTGAAATACTTCATGCAATTTGAAACATTTATTAAACTATGTTATATTTCTTCCATATATTAATGTTATACGAAAAATGCTTGTAGTTTTCACTATAGTAGATGAATAAAACTATTAAGTCATGACTTTCTGGAAATTCATGACCATGTAATTTCATTAGATAGTTAACTTAAGAAAATTAGTGGTGCACAGAAATGGATCACTGAAATAATTTATCTTAATTAATATTTTAATTTTTCAAATTTTCCAAGTATATTTACTTATTATTTTTAGTATAAAATAACTGTAAGGTAAAAAATTTCATAAAAATGAGATAATTAATTCCAGTAAATCAGAAAACTATAAAACTAATAAACGTCATGAGATAAGAAAATTTGCATCTTTGTGAGAAATTGTTATGCATGCTTTGATTGTTATATGTCTAGTATACAGTAACTGACGTTTGTTTCTACAAAAAAAATATGACTTTTTCACACTAATAAAATATGCGTAAAAGTTGAATAAGTAAAGATCATTAAAAATGTAAAGCAGTTGAAGAAACCATTGAGACGCTGATTATTTAAAAAAAAAAAAAAAAAAAAAAAAAAAAAACGGCTTTTGCTCTGGAGGATATGATTTTACAAATGTCAGATGTCATAAGGATTCTTAACTATTTCAAGTTGGTTATATTGAATTTTTTTTCTTCAAGTTTGTTGAAATCTGGCAAAAAGTATTTATTTTTAATTAGTCATATATTTTTTATATACCCTTATTATTCAAGTTTTCAAAAGAAATAGTTTAATTCAAAACAAAAGAATATTTTAATATTGTTTAGAAATATTAACTATGTATTTAAAATGCAAATTAATGAATTATTTTGTTTTTATGGAGAAAAATAGAATTTTTATGATTTAATTCTTATTGAAATTTTCAATTTGTTAATAAATGGGAAATTAAATTTTTTAATTATATAATCTTTTTTGAAACAATTTTATTCTTCGTTTGCCCAAGAAAAAATCATGAAAATAAAGATTAAAAAAGAAAATATTTATTTTTTCTTATTAATTTTTTTATTTGAGATAAATTAAGGCACACAGTCTTTCATTTTGATTAAAAATGATGATAATATAGAAGATAAATAAATGCTATGCATATTTTTCCTGTATTAATGATTGGTTAAGTATTTCATTAATAAAGTACCATGTTAACGACTTTTTAAAAATGAAAATTTGATTATTGGTAACCAATAAATTGCAAATTTTGCAATGCAATAGTAATTTGGCTTTTTGTTTCATAAATAACACTCAAGACAATCATAAACACTCAAGACAATGAAATAAGTATTGAGGCTTTACAATTTACTTAAATTTGATATAATGAGATGTATTAATGCCTCATATACTTTAATAAATGTATTGCATCCTGCGGATCAGAAAACTCTGTACAAATTTCTAGTTTAAATTTCTTTCTATTCAATTTTATTACCATTTAAAACAATGCATTTTGAATGGAATACACAAAACTATTTCAATATAAAATTTATTCACGTCCTATTCTAACACATTGATATTTACTTTCCTTTTAAATAGAAACTGGATTTCCTCTTTAAATTAACATATTTTCTGAATCATCTCGTATTTCGTAATTCATATAAAGTAAACAAACGAATTTTTATTGGTCATTTTAAATTGAAATATAATTAAATTCCAAGGATCCTATTTCAATGATTATAAATAAAAACATGAACGATTTACATGGTTCTGATTTAATTAAAGTTTACTTAAGAAATATTTGCATCCACAAATATAAAGAAATATGTCTCGTTCCCCACATAAATAATTCTTTTAAAATTTTTTAAGTATTTCTAAATTTTCTTTAAAAAAATTTTTAATTAGGAATATTAAAAAAAATGCAGTAAAGTAAGAAGAGATAACTGTTTGAAGCAAAGGTCTAATATCGCGTGCCGTTAAAAATTGCCGACAGCTAAAATAATTCATAAAATGTTTGTTATTGTATACTAATATTCATATGCAAGTGATATCAGCTTTTAAGAAAGTAACAAGAACTTCAATAAAAGGAAATTATACTTTCTAGGGTTAATAATCGAAAAATATCACATTTTGGCAGACTGATTAACAACAAATTTTGAAGTTTACCTTGCATTAATGTAATTAATTTATCACAAAAGTTATTGTTACATTTTTTTCTACAACAATAGCTTTTAAGATAAGTTTTTTTCTTCTAGATAAACTTTTAAGGAATGTTTTTTTGTAGCATAAAAGTTATTGTTACAAGAAAACCAAACGTTAAGATTTAAGATATTGAATTATTTTCCGATATTGAAGTAAGTACTGCTTTTATATACGTAAAGTTAATAATAAAGAGTTTTAACTGAACAAATAAATGAAATTTGTTAATGGATTGTTTTATTAGCATTTATTTTCTTTCTAGAAAATAAAAAACTGTTTACTTTAAATTTGTAGTATCTAACATTGGATAGCTTTCAAGAAATATATACCTATTAATTTTTTTTTGTATTTCCAATGTAAAGGTACATGACAAAGAAAACGAAGAAAAAAAGAAAAGAAAAAAAAATTTCATCACCCCACACGCAATCGGTTTATTGTTTTACAGATGAATACAGGTTTCATCTGTAAAATTGACACTTTGACAGTGATAAATATTTCAATTTATCTTTCCAAAGTGAATGCTGTAGAAGTGTTTAATTTATCAATGCAAGCTAAATTTTCAGACACGTTTCTTGTAGAGAATAACAATAAAGATTTTTAGTAAGCCAGTTCTGTGTAATCAGCATTAAAATAATGTTCTTTTACAATTGCTGATTTCAAATTCTAATTCCGATTTCGAAAACATCAATCGTATGTCTTAACATTTTGTCAGGTAAATAATCCATCTATAAAATATTTGTAATATTGCTGCCCATGAAACTGTTGCACACATGATGTTGTTAAGCAATAGCTGTGACAAAAATATTTGGCAAAAATTAGAAAAATTAATTATTTTTATTTTGTGTCTTGATATTAATCTACAATATGATCCTAACATGTTCATGCATAAAAATTAGTATTCTTTCATCCAAATATTTCAAGATCTTTGCATTCAATAGGAACCATTAAAAACTTGTTCTATTTTGTTCTTTGTTATTGGTTTCAAAGCACTAAAGGCAAAAAGTCAGTGCTGGATCATTGCTATGAATAAGGCCACAGATTGTCAAACATTTTACGTATTCATTATTAATTACAATACTTATTTCTGGGATATTTGTAAAATTGCAAACTTAATCATTATTTTGAGGAATAAGATAAGAATTTTTTTAAATCATACGAGACGAGCAACAAACTAGATTATCCAAGAGAAAATTGTAATATGAAAATTCATGGAATAGATTATTTATAACTCTGCTGACTGGTATATTTATAAATGGATATAAGAAAGTTTTATTATATCAAGAATGGGGGCATGATATTTTTGTAAGAAAAGGTTTCACTCTCTATTTCAAAAAGGGATTAATTGATGTTGTTGTTGTTGTATGCCAGCCAGGCTGGCAATACGGGGTGCGCTGCTCCACTTTTCTAACTGAACCATATTTGGTGAGGAGTCCGACTTCCTCAGTACACACATGCCATAGGTACCCGTTGATAGGATAGAACTATTCACACACAAAGAAAGGACGAAGACAAGAAAAAGAGAGAGAAAGCACATCCATGCCCGAGCCAGGATTCGAACCCAGCTCCCACCCATCTGTAAGAAGGTACGCTAAGCACTAGACTGGTTGGGCGGCGGATAATTTGATAAATGATCGTTTCAAAAGAAATCTTATTGATAGTTGAGGGAAGATATAAATATTTAAATGTTTAATATTTAAATGATATAAATATTTTTTATTTAATATTTAAATGATTATAAATGTAATAATTAAATGATATAAATATTTTATATAATGTTTTTCTACCAAAGATGCGAAATTTAGGTGAAAAAAGCTCTAATTTAGGTGCTGACATCGTAACTTGGTCAAATTAAAAGTTGCAACACGATTATTATTTACACATATGTCCATAAATTAATGATGCCGAAACCAGTAACTAAAGGCGCAGAAACAAAATAAATAAGATTTATTCACAAAGTACATGTATTAAGCAAATGAAAAGGAGAAATAGAGATGTTGTATGTATGATATCAGACTTACAAACAACGATATTTGCTCTCTAAAGCATTTACACCACAAATCGCCAGCACAACGACTGAACATTGCGTTGTTGGTATGACAGTTAATACATCTTATGCCTCCCAAATCGAAAGTATAGTCCGTACCATGCCGAGGCTTGGTAAGGATCACATTATTGAGAAGTAATAGGGGCGAAGAACTCTACTCAGAAAGCAATGCTCTGCAATGGTCCGATAAAGACGTGGAAGTGATTGAAGGGCTGCGAATCGTCAGCCAAACATGCTTCACGGATTTAAGTTCTAGTGAAAATACTTGCCATTTCATAAGGGCATTGAAGGTAGTCGCTGATGATGTTCGAACGGTGTGGACGGGGATTACCATAAACACAAATTCACAATTTACGGCACCCCTAATCAAATGAGCATGTTGTTCCAGAATGATGTCCTGAAACACTTAGCCTGTCATGGTTCCAATTTGTATATGGATATCAGTTCTGGAGCCCATTATAATGTCTTTCCAAGCTAGAACTTCTGCATCACCATCATGAGACTAGAATTGGACTGTAAGCTAAACTTCGATTCTTCGTAAAATATAACACAAACCCACTGTGACGGTGTTTACATTTTATGCTCTCTATTACACAGTGAGTTTCCGTAAGCACAACACATCTAAGAGTCCCTTTAATATATTGGCTTGAAACGGTCATATTCGTGGCTTCATTTAGCGGTTACTGTCAAATACTGGTCGTCATTCGGTGTTATCATTCGGAGGCGACTTGTACTGTAACGTCTATTGATCTTTTCATTATCTTGGAATCGTTGATATAGCCTAAAAAGAACATTTTGAATGATTCCCAAATCCTCGGCAACTACAATCTGTTTACGCCCGCATTCCAGGTTGCCAATAATTCTACCATGGAAAACACAAT
>JAPDSC010056292.1:19688-41552 GCA_026290005.1 Latrodectus geometricus | reverse complement strand
CTATTTTTTTTTAAATTTCTAATGGCGGGCACCCTTGAGCAAGTAAGTACATTAGCCCATTTGCCGGAACAAGTCCGGAAACTGCTACTCATTTTATCGTTACCCGGTGGGCACCTGTGAACCAAGTCACGGAGGTACGAGTAGCATCGCCCACGCCATACCACCACAAATCCGTTTATAGGGCACTCACATTCATCCATCATCTGAGGAAAGGACATGCAACACAGAGAGAGAGAGAGAAAGAGAAAGTACATCCATGTCCGTGCCGGGATTCGAGCCCAGATCCTCCCCATCCGTAGTCAGTTAGGCTAACTTTCTGACAGGCGCATGTAATTGATATAAAGTATAATAAAATCCATATAATGTAGTTTATGTGATACATTTTTATATAAAATATATGCAAATGAATAAAATTAGACATAATTAATAATTTAAAAATGTTTAGAGAATATGAACATTCTTTTTAGATATAGTTAACGAAACTTTCTATCTTTTGAGAGAAAGAGAATGTGTGAAAATAATTTTTTACATCAATACATTCAGTGAAATTTCCATTTATTAATAATGAACCTATTTTCTCATTATTGTTTAATTCATACGGAATTTCATATTGTGTGTCTGGACTAAAAAATATCATAATTATTTGATTATAATAACTTTGGACGTATGATTCATTTAAATAGTATTTGGTTCACACATGCAAGCTTAATATATTTCAATGTAATTTTATGTTGTTATAAAGGGTATATTCCATAGTTTTCCATGAAATTCCAAAAATTAAATAATTTTATTCCAGTTGCAGCTAGTTTGATCAGACTGGGTATACACACCAGCAGTCTAATTTTTTTTCTAGCCAGGTACAAATATTGATGAAATTTCAAACCATATATATATAGTTACATGTGTTTAATGAAATTTCGAATTAATACTACATTTATTGATTGAATATTCTATAATGGAAATTATTTGCGAAATAAAATTATAAGGAATATCACAGATACTACGAAAAATAATTGCCGAAAAATATTTTTGACGTATAATATGGTATAAGGAAATTAGGTAATTATAACAACTTTCAAAATGAATCAGTTTAAATATTAACATTCGATCACAAAATAACATACATGCGCAATATGTAAGATATTCTGATGTCACTATTGGTATCATTATCGGTGTTATGAACTAGTGGTATTCTTAAGATTGTTGGTGAATGTGGTCAATTGTGTGTCTTTATTGTCTTAATGAATGTATTAAACATATGTTTAATTAATTATTTTGCTTAAATAATTAAACAATGTCATGAATTATAAGTTTTATGCCTTTTAAAAAATTTATTGGAATGATTTTTGATCTGTTTTAAGTAATAAGAAAAGCATAATAGTTTTAAAATTTAGCTGTCATACATTTAAATTGAATTTTATGTGCATATATATATATATATATATATATATATATAATGAGTATGTATCTTTAATTACAAAATTATATGCATATTTATGATTAATTAGGTATAGTAATCATAAATATACATATGTACATATGTTATGAAAATTGTGTATATTAATGAAAATTTAATCAAAGCTTCTATGAACACCTTAACATATAAAACAGTTCAAGAAAAACTAGATAAATTGTTATTTATGAATTAAGTAATTCTGATGTCCTACCATAGAGGAATATAAAATTAAAAATATGTATAAAATGTATTGTTCTCTGGTAGGTACTTACCGAAGAATTAGTATTAAAATTTTCTTTTTGAGGATTACTGGAAGTATTTAAATTATTGCATTTCTATACAAAACACTTACACACTTTTTTTTTAAATTTTAAGTCATTATTACTTACAGTCATTATTTATCGAAATATAGAAATTTAACAATTAACGCGGTTATTTTAATGAATCATTCATATCATTTTTAAAACTTAAAAAATATTAATGAAATATTTGAGAAAATGTTTATTTAGGATAACTGTGTGATAACTATTTGAAACTTTTCAGGAGAAAAATACTTGTTCGAAATACACCTTCTCAAAAAGTTAATCATTTTTATTAAAGACAAAGCAATGAAATTTCATTGAACTGTGCCTTCTTGTTTATTGAATCAGGTAAACTTAACAGTATTTACTTTGATCAAATTAAAAAATAATAACTGAAAAATATATTCTGAATGTATAATTAATTTTTGTAAAACGTAGTGACAAAGAAACTTATACCAATTATTAGGTAAAAAATACAAGCAAATGAATTGTATTTTACAAGTTTATTCTTCAATTTGACAGTTTTTTATTGAGTACAATTAACTTGAACACAATCAGATAAGTTCAATGCAAATCTGCTAATCAACATTCAAAACTTAATTACTATTTTCATCGATAGATGTTTCTCGTATTGGCTGAAGCTGAGGATTTTTAATGTGAGCATGTACTACAATATAATCATTCTAATTATATTTATTACCTTTATAGATTTAAACATGCCTTTTGGAGATAATTTAATGAATGATATTGACAACCATGAAATACAATTAAACTGCCCTATTTTATTACTGCAGAGTTGTTAAGGGTCTTGTTAAAAACATTTTTTCGAATTTGAGTGAAACATTTTAAATGAATAATAAAAATGAGTTTTGCAGCATGGTAAAACTGCACTATAAATTCCCAGTTGTAATTATTGTTACAAAACTAAACCAAATGTTACTCCTTACATTACTTTGTAAAAGTAATGTAAAAAGTACTTTGCAAATGTAATAAGAACAATAATAATTATTTTAACTATAATGTTAGTGATTGTTAATGCATCACTGCGCATTAATTCCATGGTAATTCTGAAATTTAAAAAAAGTCCATTATTGAAAATTATTTTTAGAAACATCCATTGTTAAGTTCCTGTATTTGACAGCAATTAATAGCACACTAAATATATTTTTAAGAAAATCCCTTGTTAAAAAAAAAGAGTTTATGTGTAAAAGAATTCACCCGTTTCAAGCATTCAGAGTGATTGTTTTATCTCAAGGAAAGAAACCATCGAAAAAGTGAAAGAAATCACTTGATATCGCCAAAATTAAATATTTGAATACTACACAATAATCGTATTTCGGCGCTAAATCCCTCGCTTGCAATCTCAAGGGAAAATAAAGAAAAAATTCCCTAACTTTTCCCCATTTGTTGAAATAATTTCTTAGCACACGATGAAATGCTTTTCATTTCTCAAAACTGAACTGAAAAGAAGCACTAACCGAGATGATTCGTATTGATTAAAATTTTTTCAATAAATCTTTGAGTTAGTTTTAGCAAATTCATTTTTTTCACTTCAGTACATATGGTGACTCGTGCAACGAAAAGGAATTAACTATTAGTTAAGTTAGTGATATTCACGTATATTTCACAATTATTTTCATTTCATTTTAAAATCTATTTAAGTATAAGTTTAATTGTATTTCCTAAGGCATTTTATTTTGGCGTCAGAAGTTAATGCATATTCTGATAAATAAAGTATTTTATTGTTATTGCAGCCTGTTTCTTAGAAATGCTGTAAAATTTGTGACAGTAGAATTTTATCCCTTTAAACATGTCAATGAGATTGAAATCTAGTATTTTCCTTCAAAAATGATTATATATATATATATATGGGATAAATTCCAATATTTTTAGTGTTTAGCTGATCAAATTATATTTTATTTACTAAAATTTAAGAAAAGAAAGCACATAACTATTTTTAGTTTTTCTTGAGTCACAGGCCATGGAGCTTATAGTATGTTATTTATAATATTATATAAAAATACTAATGTGCCTGTTAACTCAAATATCCCTTCTTACAACTAGTTTTAGCTCATTTATTGTTGTTTGAATGTTGAAGACAACAATTTATAGGGAATATTTTCATATACTTGTGATGATTGAAACAATTAACTTTTTAATTTGTTTTTAAATTAAGTGATGCATCCAGAACATATTAGTAAACAACAAAAACTTTTTCAGTGATTCAAAAGTTATTCAAAAATCATTTAATATGATCAGAATATTATTGAATATCAAATTTTGAAAGTGAATTTTCAGTGTTTCTCAATCAATTTAACTCGAATATATTCCTAAAGACACATTTTAGATAATTTGATGTAGCGTTATAAGAAGTATCGTTATTGGGATTTTTGAGAACCCAATGAAAACGTCATGCTTTAGATTTCCTTCTTTGATTGGTATTAATCAGTTTTTTAATGTAACTTTTTTGGTGATTAACATCGTGAATTAACATTTTATGAGGAACATAATTTATTTAGCTTGAAAAATATGCTTTCAACGAGATAGCAGATGAATGGGCATGACTCTTATTGTTCAGAGAAAGTTATTCTGAATAGGACCTAAAATTTATTTAGATTCCAGTTGAACGATTTTAAATGTACTATTTATCTAAATAGAACACCAACTTATCAGAATTATCAGAACCAGTTTATTTATGTGTGGTTCCGCATATTATAAATTTTTCCACGAAATCTGTAAAGTTATAACTTATTCCTTTGTCTAAAAAAATATGTTCTAACTAAATAATAATGAAAATGTCATTAGTTTAGACAAGTCAAGTATGTTTATGTAAATTGAATACTTTTTACTATTTTATAAAAGTTATTAAATTTGTATTTTGTATTAGAGAATATGATATTTGTAATCTTCAAATAATTTGTGACATGATGCGACACAGCGGGTAATTTAACAAACTAAAAGATGTTGTGAGGCATCTCTATTCCACAGTATACTGTTTTACTAGAGAATTCTCTCAGGTAGTAGTCACAATTAATCAAATACAGATAATTCCCAAACACTCACATCGAAAAATATGCTTTCAATAAACAGAAGCGCAATGTCCTTAGGATTTGTTCCACGGTACTCCCTCTCTGAGAATATGGTCTTAAGCACTAAGCCACGAGATGGACTTAAAAACTTTTTTTGAGAAATCGATGGACCAAGACCTTCAGTTTCCATATCTGCTATTTTCACCGAGGTCTCTGTAGTACGAAGCATATGTCCAGGTTAGGTGATCAGACTAAAACGAAACCCCAGATGTTTAATTTCCAAGCATGCTTGGTACTCAATTTTACCAACCCACTGGCGGAATGAAAAGTTGAGTCGATCTTACCCAGCCTGAAGATAGAACCTCGGACCTGTGCGCTCGGAGCGCGAAACGCTACCACCACGCCACTGGGATGAATTTTTAAAAAAATCATGTTCATGTATTTGATTGTTTACAAATGGTTTTGAGAGCCACTTAAAAATTGAGAATCAAGAGGACATTGTAGTTGTTGCTTCTTGTCGCTGAATAACGCAATTTTTGTGAATAAAATCGTCAACATTTATTGAAATACACCGTATTAAAAACTGGAAAACGTTAATATTGTTATTATGTTTAAATGTTCGTTGTTTCTTACGATATTTCTAACTTTGACTTTCAAAATTAAGAAGAAAAACTATATAATCAGTATTTTCTACTATTAGTTAACATTACAAGAATTCTAATTAATTTAAAAATCAGCACCACGTTTACTCTAAAGTTGATTTTCCTTAAACTTTATTTAATTTATCTAAATAAATGCCAATTCCAAGTGTTTTTTTTAAAGAACTCCAAATATTTCATTAAAAAGAGTCATATTTTGTAAAATATGTAATTTTAACTTTTCCCACTCTTTTCTTCTTGTTTTCGTGTCTTTGAAATGTATATCAAAAATATTTTTAGTTTAAATATACAGATAAATTTTAAATATAAACTTTAATTTTATGTTTTTAATTTTTTAGTGCTAATTCGTACTGTAAATTCATTTAAAAATATTTTAATTAACTTAATGCGGAACAAATGCATATTTAAATCTTTTCAATTATATCAAAGTTAATCAGACAATTTTACAATATTTTTAACTATTTTTTAAAAATATTTTGAAAATTTCATGAAGAGATTTTAAGTATATTGCACATACTGAGGTGCTCGAAAAAAATTAAAGCAATAGCCATATTAATTAAAATTAAAAAGAACTTACTGTTTTTTGTTAAATGAAATCCAATTTGGCTCAAAATTAATATTTTTTACCTTAGTTAAATTTTAAGAGTTTATTCTCTAATATACATGAATAAAGTTTTTCTTTTTGTTTTATAAGAAAACATAAGTTAAAAACGGTTATAAATATATATTCATAAACACATTTTAATCTGTTCTTCACTAATATTTAAATGTTTACAGACTTATAAATATCCAAAAAGATATTTTTTACAAAAGGAAAATTAACTAGATTATTTTTCTTAGAATCAGGCAAAAATTAAAATAAATGACCTCATTTAAAATTATAATTAGTTTTTTTTTACAGTTTAAATTTGCAATGAAATTCTTTTCTTTTGTAGTTGATTTTTATCTCTACAAAATTCAGTACATTTTCGAGTAGTAAAACTCTAATTCTATTTTCATCCAAAAAATTATATCGAAAAAAGATCAACAAACGTAAATTCCATATTTTTTAAAAGGAATTTTTCTTCTAACCATAATTGAATGATTCCTATTCCTCCGTTTTTATATATATATAAATGTCGATAAAAGAATTTTTCCTAAAATACTTCAAAATCCGGAGCACACTCCGCAGTTCATCGAATACGAGTTAGCAATTTATTTCGTTTATTAAATTCGACGCTGCCCCCTTCTTTTATGCTCTTATAAGAGAGAGAAAACGTTGAACTCCTTTTTTTTCCTTTTTTTTCTCTTTAATAGCTTCGGCAGTGCCGGAGGATTCAAATTTAGAGCTAAAAAATCGAGGAGATTACTTCCTCCCCCCCAAGAAGTTTTCACATAGTTTCGCATAGAAATTTTCTATAGTTACGACACTGAGATTTTTTTCTAACAAATTATTGTTATTGCTTGGGGGCTTTCGTTTTTATTTTGGCGTATTTGCTTCTGTTATTGTTACGAAGAGTTATGTTGATGCTCGGTTCATTGTTACTTTTTATGGCTTGGCGAGAACTTGCGAAAACTTTTCAACTTATTCTCATGTTCATAAAAATTATATTGTGTTTTTTTCAAAGGCAAATTTTTAATGTACTTTTAGATCAAGCGTAAAAAATATTGAAAAAAACCATTCCTCATTAAGGAGGGATATTGGGAAATTAAAGTTAAAATCTATGAACTCTAATAAAATATAAGTTTATTCAAAAACATAGTTATTTGTTCTTACAATTATTATATATATATAATATATCATATAAGGTTAATGCATGAGAAATTATATGTATTATAAAACAGGGATTCTCTTTAGATTTAAACGCTTAGAGTTAATTTAGTTATATTTTAGTTAATGAATCCAAGTTTTCCAAAACAAATTCTACTTTTTAATGTGTCAGTTTAAGGGAATTCAAACCCAGTTTTTGGTATGTTTGCATCAGAAATATTTTTTGTCTTGTCATATAAAATCTTTGAAGACATGAAACTTCATAGTCATTTAGATTCCTAAAAATAGCATTCTGCACAAAAACTTTTGCGTCACAGTTACTTCAAAAGTTAAATATCACATATTACATGAAAATTGATTAATTAAATTGATTAGATTAAATTGATTAATTATTAATTGATTACATAAAATTTAATTAATTATTATTAGATAATTAAGATGAATTCTCCATCATTTAACAGTGTACTTTTAACTATCCTTACAGAGTACTATTTAAATATAATTAATTTAAATTATAGATATTTCTAAGAATAAAGTCGTGCCTCTGAATTTATTTTAGATAAATTTTTGTGAAAAAATTGTGTCGAGTTATAGGAATTCCAACCAATTTTTTTATTTTTACAATGGAAGAACCCTTATATTAGTTTGGGGAAGAAGTTATCCATTATTTTTTCGGTAGACGTCTGTAGTGATTGCTATCTCGTGTGGTATCTATCAAACAATTTCAGATTTATGCTCATTGGAAAGGTGACATTTGACACTAAAATATCCTCTTGCGGTGTTTTGTTTGATTAATTCAGTTACGAGTACAAGGTTTTAAAAATGGAAGACAACAAACAGACAATTCGATACATTTTCGTTTTTCTCTTGAAACGGTGAAAAAGATAGCCGGGTGGCTAAAATTGGGAAAGGTGTTTATCGTCCTATATAATATTGTAACAAGAAGTTACAAAAAGTTCACGTAAAAATAATGGATTTCTTTTTCCCCAAACTAATATTAAACTCCAACAATTTGATAGACTTTAAACTTAGTATATCACTTCACTTGTTTTCGATGAAAATTACTAGTGATACTACACTATAAATTTCTAATATTTTTATTTAATTAATGTGATCCGCACAGTAGAGTATAAAATATATATATCACTAAAATAGTATGTCTTAGAAATTGAAGCTCAAGAGCAAATTCTTATCTTCAGAATAAAGTGAAATCAGCTCAAAAATATATATATCACCATCAAAATTGTTATTGTTGTGATTTATCAACGCAGAAAGTGATGATGAGAAAAAGTATATCGAGCTGATGATTTGAAAATATTTATTGGGGGAATGCTAGATTATGAGGACGTGAAGAAGTTTTTATTAGAAATGGATCGTTTCATTGAAAATAAATATGAGGTGTTAAAGCAGAAGATACCAGTTCACCTATTACGGCAGGTATTAAGCCCAGTGAATAAGGCTTAAATCTAGTAAAGAAAAATACCTGTTAACCACATATTCAACTGAGAAAAGATAATAGTGATAATAATATGACCAATCATGATACTCCATTTCAAGGTGGTATTATGTTATAGTGTTATTTCCATTTGCAAATTCTTTCAGAAAATTAAGATTAAATGGGTGTTTATTCCCCATTTTAATGGAGAAAATAAAAAGAACTGAAGAAATTCCCAATTTTCGAAAAAAAAAATTAATTTCAAAAAAAGAAATAAAAACTAAAGCAATCTTTTAAAATATTCTTTTTTATTATTCCTTCACATTTCATTTATCTTTTTAAAATATAGCCTAGTTTTGTTTTAACAAAATGATTTCTCTTTTCAGCATGATTTCTCATTGGTAAATTTTCCCAAATCTTGGCACAATGCTTCATTTATTCACTGATATCTTCTAAACAAAATAAAAAAATAGGTCAATGAAGACATGTAAAACCATAAATTTAAGATATGACTATTTTAAAGTTTCTTGAAAATAGCGAATAGAAAACATTTTTCTTAAAAACATTTCTGAGATTCAAATTTGAAGGTCAAAAAATGTCGCAATCTATCTTAAAATTTAAAGTCGAAATTTAATAAATATTAGCCTATTTCTACTTACAATACCAACTTGATATATATATAGATAATCAGATTAATGTGTTTGATTAAATATAAAAAAAATCATCAATAAAGCTATTAGCAACGAGCTGTCATACAAAAGTTTCTAATTGAAATTTAGATCCAGAAAATTCTCTCTGGAAGTGAATTTTAATTATTTTTGCTTATTTTTTTAGAATATGTTATAGTGTTAAATCTCATTTGACACAATAATATATATATATATATATATATATATATATATATATATATATATATATATATATATATATATATATATATATATATATATATATATATATATATATATCAATATCAGTATTGTTCTAGAACACCTAGGAACAACTTAAAACTTAGTGGCAATTAAGATCTAAATGAATGTTGTAAGGTGTTTAGACAATTCTCTAATTCTCTGAAAATTCCTTTTTCTTTGATGTGGGAATTTAAACTTATTTCTCACTTAAATAAAAACAAACCATTCAAAATGCTTTAGATCAATGTTAAATCCATCGTTTTAGAATTGTTAAATTGATTTGAGCACTGATATGGGGCATTAAATCCAAAGTTTATTTGAATTGAACTTTGCTGATATTGCTATTCTTGTGGCGGGATTTGGGAAGAAAAAATGTTTAAAAAAACAATCAAAATGCTGTATTTAGTATTAATATTACAAATATTAAATAATACTTGTGAATCAACAGTTTGTGTGTGTGTGTGTGGTAGTCATTCGCAGGTTTAATTCAAACTTAGTATTCTTGTCTTAAATGAAGTAGTTGAATGAACAAACTAGTTATTCTAATAATAGAAAACATAATATCTAAAATTACTGAGAATTGATATCATATCCAACTTTTATGTTTAT
The DNA here is from genome assembly GCA_026290005.1 of Latrodectus geometricus. Lineage (NCBI taxonomy): Eukaryota > Metazoa > Arthropoda > Arachnida > Araneae > Theridiidae > Latrodectus > Latrodectus geometricus. Next base: position 31,401 of record JAPDSC010056292.1, on the reverse strand, counting down.
CAAATATATAAAATAGTTGATCTACATTTTATTTGTTTCAATTGGTTCGTTTTTTCAGCTTTTTGTTTTTAACTATTTAATTTTCTAATAATCTGCCATATTATATGTATATATAATTTAATATTGTAGATACGCTTTACACTTATATTTTTGTTCATCAAAATATAAAGCTGAGTAATTCAACAAAACTAATATAAATTGAGCTGAATTTAACTTGTTACAAGAAATTTAATTTTTAAACAAAACATAAGCATTTTTCTTTCTGTATATGCTTATTTATGACATTTTTCTTTCTGTAAATATTTATTTTACTGGTTTATAGTAATATTGTGTAATATGATATATGTTTTCTAGTGTTTATAGTAATATTATGATATATGTTTTCTAAATACGTTTATTTCAAATTTGTTGGTAATTATAACTAAACATGGAAATTTTTTATGACATGTTTCCATATATATTTTATAAATTTTATCAATATAATTTAAAACATGCTTGACAGATTCCTTTCATCACAATCTTCAAATAATTATAAGCGCTTTTTAGTAATGGTTATCATCTAAAGTGTATTAAAATTAGATTGGTCACTTCACAATACTAAATATTCTACAGCTTTCTTGTCATATACAGATATGAAAACAAAATTATTATTAAATATTATGTAATTCTTTGAATATACAAAATTCTGTGAAAAATTTCTAGCATACACAAAACATTTCATATTACCACAAAAATGTATTCTCTGATTTGACTATACATTTAAAATAAGAATATAATTTAAGATATTTTAACGCTAAAAAAATAACAAACAAAAATATATTACACCCTCTTAGAAACGTTTTAGAGTAATCTACATTATATTTTTAAACAAATACATAAAAATAATCTAAGTAATCAGAAAATAGGAAACGTGTTTTTCTCTGGCTATTATAGTAAACGTAGTTGATTGTTATTTCAGAAATTCGAAGACCGCCGGGGCCTAGTTGGTTAGGGCATCTTTCTCGTTATCAAAAGGTGATGAGTTCGAATATCTTAGCTTAGCCGAAGATCCGTCGTATTCCTTAATGGCAACTGGGGCACGTAAAATATGTCGGGTCTTAATGTCCTCCATGTTCCATTTCCAAATTAATACCTCTGGGGAGTGGTTGGACCCAGGCTATGGTCTTCTCTGGTTTCAATCTCTAAATTGGAAGATTCAGATGGTGCTGCCATCTCTGAGCTAAAAGTCGTACTTCCACCTTCGTATGAGGATGCTCTATTCAAAAACGGAAGACTCTCTCTGACTTCATTCGCCTATGCTCTTGACGAGTGGGCTTGGCGTTGCCAAGTATCATTAGTAACAACAGAAATTCGTATTATTAAGACAACATTTAATGTATATACTAAGATCTTAATTCTGTTATAAAAATTTTTAAATATCCGTATTGCACTTAAGTATTTCGTAGATAGTGAACTATATTCATGAGTTGCAAGCGATGAAACCCAAAAATTTCCCAAGCTACCTCCCATGCAGACTCGTATGCCAGAAATCAAAATCTCAACATTCATATCCCATTGTTTGTCAAATTCAAATTCAGTTTAAGATTTTCCATAAAGAATGCAATTCTTGCTATAAATAAAGCTGATACTAATGTTAAATAATTCATTTATACTTTTACAAATACAAAATGCATTCCATTAAAACCTGATATTTTTCTGATATAATCCTGATTAATCCTGACATTAATCCTGATATTTTTCTACATAATGATTTTATTTCTTTTTCAAATTGTTAACATAACGATAAAAATAAATAGTTAATTATATTTTTTTCATAATTGTTTATAGAGATATTTTCATTTGCCTTAAAGAAATTGAGGTTAATCATTAAAAGTTAAAAACGAAGTGCGATGTACCATAAGATTTTGCCATGTTTATGCAAAAATGTTACGGAAACAGTTATATTATTAAGAAAAAGTTCTTAAAGATAAATATTTTGGTCAATCAAAAATTTTAGAGGCCATAGAGATTTGAAAATGTCAGACACACGTAAGCATTTGTTTGTTACTTCATTAATTTAACTGTTTCTAAAGTTGCTTTAAAGAATAAAAATATGGTACAACGTACTCCTTTTTTTTATTTGTTTGCGTAGGATAAATAAAAACACAGCTCTTTAATTAAGTATGAAACTTATCATTTAAAACCACCAATTTCATTTAGAATGCTTTTGTAAACTATTTAATAATATGAAAAATTTGTTAGATCTTTTATTTTTCTACACGCCACTACATAAAAATAAATCTCAGAATTTATAGAAAGCTTTTCGTAATTCCCAACTTTCAGTCGATTTAGTTCAATGAATTACAAGCAGATCAGAGAGTAAAGCTTATTTATACATTAAAGTGCGTGTATATATGTTATAACATATAACACATATTGAAAAAATATTATTAGAACAAATGGGGAATTACGCACTGGGCCCTGAAAATAGAGTAAAACATAAATAATAAAATGAAAAACAAACTTTTCCAATTTCAGTAAATTCCAAGATAAATAATGGATTTTACGTTTATAAAAAAAAAGAAAAGATTAAAGAAATTCCTCAAACTTTGTTTAACTTTCTTGTCACAAACAGTAGTGCTTATTTTATACTCTCTAAACCAGAACGAATGCTCTCTTTGGAATATATTACATCATTCACTTTCTTATTCCACCCTTCTCTGGATACAAGGAGGTAAATAAATCACTTTAAGGGGTAATTTTCCTCCTCATCCATTTCAATTTAATGTTCGATTTTTGCACTCCCACTGGGAAGGGAATGACAGCTTAAATGATGTGGGAAGGAAAATAACCATAAGGGATAATTCAATACTTAGTATATTTAAGAGTTCTGTTTTAAAATTTTCCTGTAAATGTATCAGAATGAAATATTAAAGTAGGTTAGTGCTAAATAAATTCTTGACTATGTTTTTTGTAAAAATAATTCTATACGCAAAATTATTTTCCTCGCTATTGTTACTTTTTATTTATAAGTATTAAGTAAGAAATGAGACATTATATATAAATCTATTATATATAACCAGATTAATTCAAATTATTTTTGTAGAAATTATTTAGCATGAAACAAATTATAAAATAACTGGAAAACAACATATTGTTTTTAGAGTCACAAATGTTTTATATCATTATCTTGAAGACAATATGAAATAATTGGATTAAATAAACCAAGAAAATTTCATTGATATAAATACAAATTAAATTAAATTAAATCAAAATATAAATTACTGTAATAAAAATAGAAATTTATTTTAAATGTTTTCGGGAATTTTTTTTCACAAACATTGAATTAAAATTAATGAGCAAGAAATCACTTGTATATATTTTAACTAATGCACACTTTTCTTAAATTTATCAAGTAAAGAAAATAAATAAAATGAAGAAAAGTTGCTAAAATTAGAATATTTTTTTTGGAGACAGACACATATGTATTTAATGCCGAAACATTATTAAATTACTATATTAAGTAGGGCAAGAAACTATCAAATCAAAAATATCAAAACATTAAAAATATAAACTTTGAAGTATTTAGAAAAAATATTTGATATTTTTGTTTTAAATTACACGAAATTTTTAATAAAATCATTTCTGGGAGCTTTATTTCTGTTCATTAAAAAAGAGTCCAGTAAACAACCTGATACATTGGAAATAATAGTTTGGGGAAAAAGTAATCCATTATTTTTTCGGTAGACGTCTGTAGTGATTGATATCTCGTGAGGTATCTATTAAACAATTTCAAATTTATGTTCGTTGGAAAGGTGACATTTGACACTAAAATATCCTCTTACGGTTTTTTGTTTGATTAATTCAGTTACGAGTACAAGGTTTCAAAAATGGAAGACAACAAACAGAAAATTCGATACATTTTCGTTTTTCTCTTGTAACGGCGAAAATGATAAGCGGGTGGCTAAAATTGTGAAAGGTGTTTATCGTCCTATATAAGACTGTAACAACTAGTTACGTACAATTTTTGTTTCGTCGATTCCGTTCGGGTATTTTTGATGTTAGAGATGCACCTCGCATGTGGATACAGCATCGTCGAAAATGTCTATAAAATATCAAAAAAGATCGAAGTTAACCACATGTCATCAGTCGTAACGCGCAAGACCTAAAAATCTACATGAAAGCTGTTTTAAACCTTTTTACAAAGTGAATCCAAAAGAAGTTACATAGAGTTCACGTAAAAATAATGGATTTCTTTTTCCCCAAACTAATATTTTGAAATGATGAGATTAACACATTAGCGGATTACTTGATTGATGCTTTTAAAGTTCTACATTACATTAAAGGAAAGACATTGCACCTTGCTAAATATTATTATGTCCATTTCCTTTTTATATAGCAGCCCTAACCTGTAGATTTTTTTAATTTAGGAACAATGAATTTCGTTACCAGCCCACTTGGACCTTTGCTATATCTATTAAAATTTTGCAGGAGAGTAAATACGGATAGTTGACATAAAAATGTCTTAAAAGCTAATTTTTTTAAAAGCTTACTTAAGCATCCTCCGTGTACTACCTTTTTTGACAGTTTATGATAATCAGCTTTAATCTTTTATGGCAAGAAAGAAGATTAAGAAAATTCCAATGCATCTCTTAGTTATTTACTTGGAGAAACACGAAATATTACCTCCATCTCACATTGTTTAACAGATGATAGTTTATATTCTAGAACTCCAAATAGTAAGGTCTATCAGTAGGCCATAACGAATATTGTAAAATGACTTATTGCTTTATAGAAAATGAAAGCTGTTGTAAAATGCACTGAACATCCATTAAGAAATACTTCTGGAAGTTCTTTCATAGGCAGTGGTTGGTATTCAAATATAGAAGCCAGATAACTCTGATAACTCTCAAGTACCGATTTCAACTTATCTCTATCCACAATAGCCGGAATTCAATACCTATCTCCTGTTTTTTAATAAAGATAGGACCAGAGACTTAAAAATCTAAAAATACATGACAAGTACTTTAACCCTTATTTGCATAATGGTGGAAATTTCCATCATAACCTAAAATGCCCAAAAATTATATAAAAGAACAAGTTCACTTTAAGTTGATCGTGATTGGATACCTTTTTAATGTCCATTGCATAAAAAGAAACATAGCAGTCAAAAATAAACAAGTGTCATTATCAGTGAAACGAGCTTAAAGTTGTCTCATTCCGCTGTTTGTTGTAGTTGCAATAAACGTATGATTTCGTTTATTATTTTGTTTTATTATATTAGAGTTTCTATTGCTAAAAAATTGAAAATGAGTGGAAGAAAGGTTTGTAACACGTGTTTCTGTTATTTTCCTCTTTTATTTCTATTTAGTACTAAGCTAATGATCTAACTTTGGATGATGATGGAAATTTTTAGCATATTGGTTTTTGCTAAATTTATACTATAAATATATACTAAGATTTTTTTAACCATTTTTCCTTTAATTTTGGACATGAATTATATCAACTTGATTTATTTCACCAATAAAGAAAAAATCATGCAAAGAAGGGTTAATAACATGCCAAAATTGTGTTTCAATGTCTAAATACGTCATTCAAATATGCCCTATAATATCAAGTATGGAGTTTCTATATAGCACTACCAAGGCTGCAAACTATTTTTCATTTTTGTAAATACATTGAAACCAAAACACGTTTATTATATCCAACGCTAAATTTTAAAATATTATCGCTGTTAAAAAAAAGACTTCTGCTTGTTGAAGAAAACTAAGTAAAGAAAGCTCTTTGAGAGGAAAGTAAATACCTCAACTACATTAATTGTAAAAACGCAAGATAAAGACTAAAAATAAAATAAAAACTTGACATGAAAGTAACAAAAGATAGTCTTTGTATTGATACGAGACGGACAATGAAGTACATACTGTAACTGGGAAAAAATGGACACTAAGAGGCGAAGATTCTGTCACTGAACATTGATAGATGTGTTAAGAAGAGAAAGGATTTGGTCTAAAAAGGTATAAATGGGAAAGAGTTCATAATGGCAAAATAGAAAAGCAGTAATCATCTAAAATAGACAATGAAAAAGGAAATATAAGATTTGGGAGTTTGCTCAAATGTTGGAATTTGGGTTCGAGAGTGCTCAATGTAAAATTATGTGTTGATTGTTAGAGAAAATATAATCACTTTTGATCAAATCTTTTTAAATAGTTTATTTATTTAATAATTTAAAGAAACCAGAAATAAAGAAATATAATCTCTTTATTATAGAAATATTATCCATCTTAAAGAGATAATATATCTTTAATTCTTTTAATTAAATTCTTTATAATAGAAATAGTGTCTTTAATTCATCTTTGGATCTTAAATGATTAACAATTATTTCAAATTCCATTAATGCATATTTCTAAACTTAATTTCATTACCTTATGTTTTGTAATGCCAAGAAAATATATCGATTTATTTTTCTTTTTTGTTAAGTTAATAGTTATGTAGTATAACTGCACAGTATGTCTAGTCTAACATAAATGTATATAAATATACAAACAAAATTAAGGTTTCTTTTATGACAACATTCTTGCATTAAGAATATTCATATGTTTATATTAAAATGATGCAAAAAATATAGTGGGTTTTAAATTTATATTATGAAAGGTTATTTTTCACACAGTAATTTAATATTAATCATAATTCTTCTCTTTTCATTTCAAATTAATTTAAAATCTCAAACTAGTCTTAAAGTTAAATGTTGATTTAATTATAAATATTTATCTATACGTCATATGTTTTCTTTTCTTTAATTAACAGCAATCGTATTAACACAAAATGCAGTTTACTGACTTGACATTTTATTTCACTTAATATATAAAGATTTTTCATTGATAAGGAAGCTTTAATTACTTTTTAAAAAAAAGTATAATGTACTCTAATTTCATCGCATAATTGTTTTGTAGCAGGCCAGTTCTAGAAAAGAGCCTTACATTTGACACAGGCAAAACATTGAATATTGAAAACTCGAAGTTTGTATTCCTGTTTTTAGTGGCTAACTAGATGTGTTAAGTATTTCTGAGATTTCCAAGTAACGTTGCATGTGACGTGTAAATGCAGTCCACCATACCTAAATTATTTTCTCGAGAATTAATACCCTGAAATTGCTAAAATATAGCCTTTCAATACATTAAATGTTAGATTATCCACTACAGTTTTAAAATTATTATTCATCTTCAAATAACTGTTTAAATTTGGCATATAGAATTCAGAAGAAATTACAGCACAATTATTACAATATTGTTAATTTTTTTATTTTTTCATGTTTTAAAGATGAAACGAAATTATTTTATGTATTTATTTTGATTTACATTATTCTTACCTACATTGCAAAACCTAAATTTTTTTATTTAAATAATTTTTTTGAAAATAAGTTTCAGTTTATATAGCTGCATGATATCATGCTTACATTGATGAATCAATTAAACAATCTAAAATTGTTCTTTACAATAATTTAATTACTTTGTGGTCTATAAATGTAGTCCAACATTTGGAGTTAATGAAATTTTTTTTGAATACTGAGTAATTATTCTGTGTTTTTATTTATTAATTAACACACGTATCATGTATTCCCAAAATCGGAAATATTTAACAATTTCAACAATGGCATAATGCGAATATTAATATTTCGAAAACCTTAATGAATTTAAAATTGCATTTTTAGTTTTTTAAATAGTATTGTCACTAAGGTATAATTCTGCGTTATCGTGCATAGATAATCTTAAGGATACCTTAATGATGACACGAGTTTTAGATGTAGTTCTTGGATAACGTCATTAAATATTTATTTTTAAGAAGCCTTTTTAAATAAAAAATGATATTTTCTTAAAGTATTTTCACACATTTGGACATTTTAATTTTTAAAAAACAGTTTTTATACGAAAAGTAGTGTGCATTATAACCATGATATAACAAATTATTTTTTTCAATAATAAATCTGCTTGTTATATTTTTTAACATGAAATATAAAAGTTTTAATATAACTTATTGATAAAAATAAGAATTTTATAAATCCCAAGATGAATAAATAATTTAAGAATTTATCTTTTATATTTTGTCTCATTCTCGTGTCTCCAAAAATATTAATTCATAAACTTCAAATTCCAACAGTTGCAGTCAACGTAAATATACACAAGTCATTCAAATTATTCAACATACATTGAATTTACTTTCAATCCAAGAATGTGAACTCCGTGTGCTAATATAGAACACAATCTAACAATTTCAAACAGTTTTAACTTTAATTATATGCCTACGTAATATTTATTTCTATATCAAAAAAGTGTTTTACATTTTACTTCAATACGTCTTCGTAATATTCATTTGGATATATCTGGTAGACAATCTTGCATATATCTGGGACCAAAAAATAATGTTCTAATCACAATAGAAAATTTCTTGGGGCTATTGTGTCAGGAATGTAGTGCAAACAATTCCAAATGATGAACTGCGTAATTGCTTTAACGCTACTCATAATTAATGAATTAAAATTAAGAAAGTATAATTTATTTATAATAATTATTCGCAACACATATTTTGAACATAAGTTATTGATATTGAGAATTATATATTCAACAATTTTATACCACGTTTTTGTATCAACACTAACTAGTAGTTTTACATATGACATAATATTTTATACTATAATTATAATAGTAATTTTCATTATTTTATATATAAGATAGGAATTTTTTTCTCAACAGTAGTAATTTAATTTTTGATTTTCTTTTAAACCTAAAACCGCCTAGGTAAGTTTCACCTAGTTTTGTCGCTTTTTAAAATTGCTAGATAATTTTTATATTAATTGTAGGAATTTTATTTGTACAATGAATTCTTAAGCCACCCACCCTGTCTAGTGGTAAGCACACCTCAACACCGGTAGGGAGGTCCTGGGTTCGAATCCCGGCTCGAGAATGGATTTACTTGCTTTTTCTCTCTCACCTTCTCCTTTCCTTGTATGAATGGAGACGAATGGTTGCCTATATTATAAACAGGTACCTAAGGCATGTATTTACTGAGAAAATTCGACTTCACACCAAAGTTCAGTTGGAAAAATGGACAGTGCACCCCATATTGCCAGCCACTCGATAAAATAAAATGTAAATTCTTAATTGCAACAGAGCAGAGAATTCTCAATATAGTTGAGAAGTTCAATAGCCGAAAATCCTTTTATTTTGATAGACTCTATACATAATAAAAAAGTTAAAAAGGATAAAGTTTCTTAAGTATTGAGGAATTAAATATGTTACACTTCATGCATTGTGCCATAAAAAAGCTATAACAAAATTATTAAATAATAAAATATTGTGAGTATTTTCATTGTGTTTATTCAAAAAATGAAATGTTAAAGGGGACAAAAACTTATTAGTTTATAAGTATGATATTCGTGTTTAAAACTATCAATAAGAAATAGCTATTTCATCTTCTTAACTAAAATAAATTTATTTTTAATTTTTGTTCAAGTAGATGTTTGGATATTATTCAGACTTTTCTATGTTTAATACACTACTGGCCATTAACATTGCTACACCAGGAAGAAATGCAGAAAACAAAATGATATTTATTGGACAAATATATTATACTAGAAATAACAAGTGATTAAATTTTCAAAACATTTGGCTGGATAGATCCTGAGAAATCAGTACCCAGAACAACCACCTCTGGCAGTAATAACAGCAGTTATATGCCTGGGCATTGAATCAAACAGAGATTGGATTGCATGTTCAGGTACAGATGCCCATGCCGCTTCAACACGATGCCACAGTTCATCAACCGTAGTGACTGGCGTTTGGTGACCAGCCAGTCGCTCGGCAATCATTGACCAGACGTTTCATATTGGTGAAAGATCTGGAGAACGTGCTGGCCAGGGCAACAGCCGAATATGTTCCGTATCAAGGAAGGTCCGTACAATACCGGCAACATGCGGTCGGGCATTATCCTACTGAAACATAGGGTTTCGCAGGGCTCGAATAAAGGGTAGAGCCACGGGTCGTAACACACCAGAAATGTAACGCGCACTGTTCAAAGCACCGTCAATGCGAACAAGAGGTCACCGAGACGTGTATCCAATGCCATCCCATACCATCACGCTAGGTGATGGGCGAGTAACACGATGACGAATGCACGCTGCCAGTGTGTGTTCACCATGATGTCGCTAAACACGGATGCGACCATCATGATGCTGTACACAGAACCTGGATTCATCTGAAAAGATGACGTCTCGCCATTCGTGCGCCCAGGTTCGTCGTTGATCACACCATTGAAGGCGCTCTTGTCTATGACGCAGCGTCAAGATAAGCCGCAGCCATAGTCTCCGAGCTGAGAGTCCATGCTGCTGCAAACGTCGTCGAACTGTTCATGCAGACACTTGTTGTCTTCCAAACGACCCCGTTTCTGTACTCACGGCTCACAACGTGGTTGCACGATCCATTAAGACCATGCGGATAATATGCCTGTCTTCTCGGCTGCTAGTGATAGGTGGCCGTTGAGATCCCGCATGGCGTTACGTATTACCGTCCTGAACCCATCGATTCCATATTCTACTAACTGTCATTGGATCTCGACCGACGCGAGCAGCAATACTGCGATAAGATAAACCGCAATCCCCGTACTCTACAATTCGACCTTTATCAAAGTCACAAACGTGCTGGTACGCATTTCTCTTTCTTACACGAGGCATCACAACAACTTTTCACCAGGCAACAACGTTCAAATGCAATTTGTGTATGAGGAACCGGCTGAACAATTTCCTCATTTAAACACAATGTAGGTGTCGCTACTGGCGCCTGCTTTGTCTGAATGCGCTGAAAAGCTAATCATTTACATATCACAGCACCTTCTTCCTTTCGTATAAATTTCACGTCTGTAGCATGCCGCCTTTTTGGTGTAGCAATTTTAATGGCCAGTAATGTATAAATATAAGCAAGATTTTATGACTTTGTTCCTTCCAAAATAAATTAACAAATGAAAAAAACAACAAGTTGGAAAAATTGTAAGCAGTTGAATGTAATTATCTCGAGGGAAAAATATGATAAATATGTAACAAGAAAATGTGAAGGTACTAAAGTTTGTACCAATAAATTATCAGTTCCGATCCCACCAACATCGCAAATCGTAATTATCATAGTGATACCTGGTCTGCCAATTCCAATTTCTTTCCCATAAAACAATGCACTAATATGCCATCCACCCTGTCTAGTGGTCAGTGTGCCTGACTGTAGATTGAGTGGTTCTGAGTTTGAATCTCGGTAAGGGCATGGATGTACTTATAATCCGATCTTTATAATGAATTACTTTGTACTGCTATTTGCTATAATTTTTAAGAAATTCTCCACACAATAGCTTTTAGCTAAAGAAACTTGTACGCCAATATAAATCTTAAAATCAATGTTATAATCTAAGCACCAAATACCACATAAAATCGATACATCAGTTAATATTAATCAATTAATAATAGCAATGTGTTTCTACATGAAATTAGTTAAAAGTAGAAAAATCATCTCTTTAAAATCGATAATAAGTCTTATTTTAAAAAATACTTGTAAAACTAAATACTTAAAAAATAAAAAATACTTATAAATTTCCTCAATACTTGATAAGATGTATATACATATTAAATATAAAAGCATTTACTTATGAATGACTTCTTATCCAGATTAGAATGAATTGTATATCGTAATCTCTTACATTC
>JAPDSC010056292.1:363-19678 GCA_026290005.1 Latrodectus geometricus | reverse complement strand
GATTTCGAATGTGAATCGAACATAACAAAAAGTAAAATTGGCTGCTTTTTTTATTGAAATAAAAACAAATATAATTGCAATTTGAATTCTCTATTATATTCATAAGACAGGATTTCTCATAATACAGTCCCAAATGCATTTTAAACTCATGCAGTAAAAGATTTTCTGAAATACATCTATAATACATCTAGAATGAATACAATTTCATAAGATAATTTATCAGTAAAAATTAAATTCTTTCAAATTTTAATTATGTCAGAATAAACGAAAAATATGTCTCATTTGAAAGGAAAAGAATTTATATACTTTTTAAAACAATTAAGGGATGTTTTGAAATTATTATGAAGCAATCATATGTATTTAAAAATTATTTGTAACCAAAATAACATCGATAAGAACTAAAAGAATTATAAAATACTTAAGTTTGGAATATTCAAATTTTGTCCGTGACATAAAAAAAAGTATGTGTTTTATATAAAGAGTGAAATTTAAGAATTAAGAATAAAAACAGGACCTGCAATATATGTTCTGAATACAAATAATTCGTGCATCTTGAATGGCTCGTAACAGTAAAACTATTGTCTGAATCATTACTTTAAGTGATAACCCAATAAATTGTTTATGTTAAATAATTATTTAGAAAATGACAAACTTCTAAAACTTATTGAACTTTAATCCATACTAGAAATGTAAAAGATAGGTATCAATAATTATGGAATCAACTTTTAAAAATTGGAAATGTTTACTGAAAATAATAAACGTAAAATATATAAAATGACTATATTTAGCTCTAATATTAAAAGAATAAAAGAATGCTCTATGAAAGCCATTTTATTGTAACAGCATATTCAGAGAGTTACTCTGATATCAGAATTTTAAATCAAATTATTAAAATCAAAACTACCACGTCAATTTACATGTCGTACATATATATATATATATATATATATATATATATATAAATGGTTTTTCTTGTTTGATGACAAGAAATCACCATGTTGTAACAAAAACTAGACAGAAACAAGAACATTGCACATGATGACCAGATAAGTAGATCAACACATTTTTCACGAACAAATACTTCCTCACTATACGTAAGTTTTCCAGACTTCGTAAGTTAGTAAGTTACGTAAGTTTTTTACAAGACATGAATATGACCCATTATAAAAAAAACTATTTCTTGTAAGTTAAAATATATTCAGTGGTAAAAGTATTATAAGAGTTTTTAGTCATACTACTATAAGTGTAAAGTTATATTTGAAAATCTGCATCCCATGCAGCTCTGTTTGAAGATGAGACAGAATGCTGTTTATTCCATTTTTCTAATGTATTGCTTAATATTGATAGTTTAATGATTTACTGATATTTAAAAATTTATGACTGATTGATTCGTAACTCTCCAAATAATAATAAAGCTACTTAAGTAAAGTTACTCAAATTTTGCTTACGTCAGCCATCAATTCGTTACAAATCTGATGTAAATTGTTACAAAGCTGACATAATTTTTTTGTCTTAGCACGAATATTAATGTACTATTTTCTTTTGTGTTACTTAGAAAAATTCGTGTGTCGTATCATTGTACACTAATTATATCGTAATTTCCTTTTAATCAAAATAGAAAATAAAAAAAATCACCTTTACTAACACAACAAATGTCGATAATAATGTAAGTCTTGATGATTATGATTCTAAAGTCAATTATATGAAAAAATTATTAATAAACAATATAAATATGAAGAAGCCAAGTTAAGACGAAGTTAAAACAAAAAATTAGTAATTAGAAGATACAATTATAGAAATTCATTCCAATGATTTTTAAGATTATCTCAATTAAACATGATACCCAGAATAATTTCTTCGACGTCAGACTACTGTTATGCTTATTTCTTCGTATTTTTAAAAATAGAAGGTATCAGTCGTATTGTGCTGGAAATACGTAGTTAACATAAAGATTTTTTTGGTAATGGTGTTAGCTGAAGTGTAATTTATGACTAATGTACGAAACCTGATAGTGTGAAATATTCATTACAGTTTTTCTAGGAAACGTATAATTTCTCTATTTAACGATTCATTATTTTTCTATAATTTCTCTAACATCTAATTTATATTTAAAGCATTATATATTAGAATATATTTTTTAATAAATTTAATTTAATTCAAAAGAAGATAAAAATTCAGTATTTCCCACAAGGCAAATATTTTGATTTGGAACAACAAATTTCAAGATTTGCACACTTTTCTGACATTATGAAACATTTATAAGGAAATAAAACATTTTTTTTTCTTTTTTTAATGAATATCATAATAAATAGAATTTCTTAAAAATTGTTTTTATATTATGTGTTTTTTTTTTATTTTTTCTATTAGTATCCTTGAAATAATGTACAAGTAAACATTTTCATTAGAACCTAATTTTTCTGATTAAGTTATTGAATAAAATATTGTTATACAATATATTCTAGTTCCTTGCTAAAATATATTATTCAGAGATTCTGATTTAAATCCATTTTCACTTAAAGTTTTTCAGAAACATCAAATTAATAAAGGTACTATAAAACTTAATAATTTAATATTAAATATAGATTGAATCTTCTCCAATGTAATTTAGTCCAAAGATTTTTTTTTCAAATTTATTTTGAAGGATGCTATTTTTAATTCTACTTTCATAACTTCTATTTATTTATCGAAATCTTTCATAGATTTCAAAATAAATTTCAGTTACTTTTTGACTGATTAAGCGTAAATATTAATAAATGCATTCTCAATAAGTTTTTGTTATGAAAAATGTCCAAGGAGAAACATTGCCCACAGTTTGCCTTAGAAATTTTGTATCCATTACAGCTTACAATACGGTGAAATATATACCTACTATTTAATCGGTTAGTCTTATTAAAAGCCAATATATAGAGATTTTAAATTAGTTCCTAGCATTATTCTTCGTAAACTCCACTACAGAGAAGAGAACTCAGGATTTACGAGTATTTAATATACGTAAATCCTTTCAGTATGAAAGTTTTAGAATCGGTTAGCATATGATGAGATATCAATATAGTATTTCAGAACTTTCTAAATTTCACATCATGGGACATGCAAACTCGTAATAAAGGACATAAATAATAAGAAATTGTCTGGAAGGAAATCTACTAGAAGAAGTTTCATGTTGATTTACAATTGTTAGCCAATTTAATACCAAAAACTGAAATTAACTCCTCAGCCACGAGAATATATATGATTATATCTCCAAATATAAGCTTTCCACCTTCAATATATCTTGACAACAGTGTTCAAATAGGAAATGGTATTAAATCAATATCTCATAGTCAATTAAATGTAAAAAAGAACTGCGATTGGACATTGGGACTACGTTATTCGTAAAGGAGGGAAACTGTTATTAATAAATTCATTCAAGTTATAACATAGAAGAAACTTTAAAGTAAGCACAAAACGTGATATTTAATAACTTAATACAAGAGATAAAAGATAATTCTTTCCCTTATTTGATTAGGTATGATTTTTCTCTATCAAAAGAAAGAAATCAATTTCAATTCTCTGTGTTTTCATTTACTAAATGCTTTTCATATAGTACCGTGTTTCTCTTTCCGATGTAATTATATTTATTCAAATTCGAAGAAAATATAAAGAATAAATAATTATCTTAAGCATATTTAAAAATTTGATTTGTTTATTTGAAATCATAATCAAATTATACTGTTCCAAATGGTTCATCAACATTAATACATAAATTGAATTTAGAAACATTAAATGTATTATAAAGTAATTATTCATTAACGTGTACATTTTTTAAATATTTATAATATATTTATTGATATTATATTAAGAAAGGAACACAGTTTTATTATATAAATGTTATCTAGTAAAAGTTAGGATAACTTCTTTTTTATTAATTTACTTAATGAATATTCTATGAATTTAGTTTTTTGAAGAAATATATATATTATTATCTATTTCATCTCTACAAGCTAGCAAGCAGGCATTACAGTTGTATTCTTTTTATAATGCAAAATAATATAGGTTTATAGTTTTTTTCCTTACTATTGGGAGAGATGTTTTAGAAAATATATCTAAAATATACGTGTTAATGTAGAAATAGTTGAAAATTTTAATTTTTAAATGTGAAAAATTTATGATAAATTACACAATGTTTAAACAGTGTTCTTTCTTTAATCCCTTTCAATCAATTTCTTTAGATTTCTTATTTTCATTATTTTTAATAGGATTAAAAAGGAAATAAAATTGTTTTTATAAAAGAAATATTAAATTTGTCAAATGGAGTTTGGAAAATTCTTATTATTATAATAATTAATTTTAATACTTTATGCACATTACTTTAAATGTTTTTTTACAATCTATGATACAAATTTCCACAATCTTCAATAAAGGATGTGCAAAATTATTTCTTCTGATATTTCTCAGAAATTTATTTGATCATGGAAGTCAATTGAAATATAATAATTAAATGAAAGTAAATATCAAATATATGAAGTGCGTTCGTTATACGTATAATTTTATCAAATAGTATAAATGTTATTTTCCTGTTTAATTTTAATTAAAATAAAATTGATATAAAATTTAGACTTATATATATTCATACAATAATCGCTCAGAAATATTGGTTAATTGTAATTCTTTGTAATGTCATTTTCTTATATCAAATCCACGTGCCAAACACTGAAATTTACTTGTTGGTATTATGTTTAATTTATATTTCTTATTGGAAATGTTTTTAATTTTTTATTTTATCATTAGAAATATTTTAAATTTTAAAAGATCGAGTAAATGGTAACATAGTAAAAATGTCAAGTTCTTGGAATAAACAATCAATCATGTTATTCTTTAATCACAAAAAGTTTTCCTCCTTAATAAATTCAGAAAGGCAAGTTTCAAAAAAAAAATTAAATGAATGTATAAATTTTCTTATTTTTTGGCATATTGTATTGCCATCGCAGTTAAAAAGAGCAAGAATATGGCTAATATATTGCTCTTCATAAACTAAATATTATATATAAGTGCTATATTTTACGATATTTCGATGGTAATTATTAATGAAATTTTTCAGATTATTAAATAAACTCTGATATTAACGTAATATTTATAATAAATTCATTAAATATTTCTAATAAATTTTGCAGGACATTATTAATGTAAGCTATAAAAATTAAATAATAATTATAGAAATAACACAAAAAATAATATAAATATTTCCACTATTTTTATAAATGTAGAACTAATTTTTAACTCTAAGCAAAATTTTCTAAACTAATACTGAATATACTCAGTAACTGTAATAAAGAAAACACAATCAATATTTAAAGAAAAGTATTACCAAATATATTTCAACTTATGGAAAGCATCAATTTAATTTTTTATTAAGCCATAAACAAACAAAAATTGTGTGCAAGGAAACAAAAATTAGTCAGAAATTTAAGCAAATTGCAAAATTATTTAATGAAACCATTTTCGGTAAGATGAAAACATGTTAGCGAGGAAATCGTCACGTCCTGTAAGTTTCCCTAGAGGCTAAGCCCTAGTAATTACCTTGGAAGAGAATTCTTTTAATCTTATAGAAGTATTCTCAAGATACTGGAAACTTGATACTTGTTTTGAAAGAAATAAAATGTTTTACTTGATAAAATACTCTGGAATCCAATAATGTCTAAGATACATACTGGTGCTTGGGGTTTAAATCTCTAAGAGAAAGTTAACTAGATCAAAGATGATAAAATTTTAGCAAAACCACACACAAATTTGATTATCATGAAAGTAAACAAATGTTTCTACATTTTTATTTTAAAAAAAAGGACACAAAAATTTTTGTTTACTTTTGTTCTAAAATTTGGTATAAGAATCTTATATATATGTATATATATAAAATATATATATATATATATATATATTTGTGTGTGTGTGTGTGTGTGTGTGTGTGTGTGTTTGTGCTTGTGCTTGCTTGCGTGCGTTCCTGTGTTTGTATGTGTGTTACTAAATCATCAAAAAACCGGTGAGACTTATCATAAGAAAAAATAATTTAAACAAAATTTCAAAAGAAAATATTGCACAAATTTTAATTAAAGTCTTCTAATAATTCAGTTCGAAATGAATAAAATGAAATTTATTTCATAATTATTACAAAACAATTTATGAAAAATCAAATTTTAAAAATTATGCAGACAGAAGCAGATTTTCCTAAAAAATTAAAACTTAAAAAATTCACTAAATAGTTACTGAATGCCTCACTGAAGCGTAGAGGTAAATCAACGTTTCTTTGAGAAGAAGTTTTCGAGTTCAAACTAATTATTATCATTTAACCGTGGATTTTGTTTGTTTTCTGTTTACCTCCACACCTGCTAAATTAAGTGCTTAAAATGTTTTTGGTTTCCTCCTTTGTGATAGGTAGATATGTATAAATTTCTGGGAAAAATATCCAGAAATATAATGATGTGACTGCTGTGTGGATTCATCTTTTCGATTATAAAGCTGTTAATTATATAAGAATTCTCAGGAAAAAGAGCGAACATTCATAAAAAGCTATACTTTAAAGCTAAATATTTCAATATCAAAAGTTTAAAAATTATAAAGAAATTAGGTTTATAAATGCGTTAAAAAGTTAAAAAAGAGATTAAAAAGTTATGTAAAAATTATATAGATTAGTGTTTTTATAATATTGACTTACTACAAAATTACCTTATAACAAGATATGATTTATATAAAATATTGTTAATTATTTTATATACTACACAGTAAAGTTGAAATGTATAAACTTAAAAATAGTGTTGATTGAACATTTGTTAGTTATAAAGTTAGACAGCATGTTTAAAATTTCGCAATTTTCAAACTCCTTATAGAAAATTTTCAAGATTGAACTGGTAATCGAATATTGTCGAAATAAAAATTATGAAAATTTTAGTATAATATAAAATCTAATTTAGATAAAATTAAAAAAAGCTTGCAAAAAATAAATTTGGATTTTTGTGTTCATTTAATAATATCTAATTACAAAACAAATTTACTCTTCAATTACTTAAGGCGAGATTTGACTTCTGTAGTCAGAAAGAAGAGGATTTAATCTTGCTGTTGTCGTCGTGTGCCAGCAAAGCTGGCAATATCGGGTGCGCTGCTCCACTTTTCCAACTAAACCATAATATTTGGTGTGGAGTCCGACTTACTCAGTACACACATGCCATAGATACCCGCTTATAGGGTAGGCAACCATTCACACACAAAGAAAGGACAAAGACAAGAAAGAGAGAGAGAGAAAGTACATCCATGCCCGAGCCAGGATTCGAACCCAGGTTCCACCCATCTGTAGTCAGGTACGCTAACCACTAGACAGGCTGGGTGGCAGAGGATTTAATACTTGGTTGTATTAAATTAAACGACGGTCATAATAATAGTTTCTCTCGAAATTTTGATAGTATCGGGTCCAATGTGTTCCACGGCTACATTTATTAGAATTAGAGTTGAAGTTTCTATCGTATTAAATTATCTTTATTTAAAGTTGCAAGATAATCGGTTATATTTTGTTTGAAGGAAACAGGTATCAGGAAATCTATAATAACTTACCTGCCGATTCAATAAAGTATACTAAACTGAAGTTTTGAAGTTTTGGCTTAAGCAGTTATATATATAATTAAAAAAGTGTTACGGAATGCCAGATTTTTATTAATTTTGCATAGAAATAACCCATCGAATACAATTTTCATGGTAAAGTGTATTGAGGATGTAATATTAGTTGATGGTGAAATGGTACATTTATTTTTCAACAGTTTCTACACTTCTTTTAAATTGCAATCTAAAGTTTATAAATATCTCACATTAAATACTATTTATAAAAGAAATAACATAGTTATTTATCTATTCGAATATATAAATATAAAGTTAAATAAATAACATTGTCTAATATATGCAAAATACTTATTTTTATAGGATATTCAGGAATTTCCAAAACTAAATTTAATGCAAATTTTTTACATGTATTTTACTTTTAGTGAAAAAAAAATAACGCTGAAGCTTTATCTATTAACTCAAAGATGTGGAGGGCTCGCTTTTCGTTATTTTTTGAACTCCCGTCAGAAGTCACCTTTTCTTGCAGCATTCTCATCAGCCATCTTGTCAGAGTTTATTAGAAAGGAAGCCCGTGACAGCCTCCAAACTTCGGAGCAGCCAGGAAAATCAAGTTTATGTAATAAACGGTAAATGACAGTTATGCAACTTTTATTATACCGCGCTATTTTTATTCCTCAATGTAGTTTTATTTTATGTAAAATTCGAGAGCGTTTCGGAAAAGAAGGAGCGGGGATATAGACAACATTACCTTAAAATATTCTGTTCGATAACATACCCTGGGGAAAATATATCTGCATGCATTTTATTCCACATAGCAGAATATGTATTCTGTTCTTAGAATATTAAAATGAGAATAGTTCCTTTGGATGTCATTCTTAACTATTGAGAAACTAATGCTTATCTAAGAATATATCGCTTTGATAAGCGAATAACAATATACTTAAATTGAGTTTCGTTATATAAACGACTTGATTTGTTTTAGCAATTAATTGTAAATGCAAAATAAACTTGGTATAAAATAAGTTTAGTGTATATTTATTTATAATTAGTCAAACTATTGTGTTTAATAACAGTGCGTACATTTGGATTTACATCTCAACAGATCTGCAAAAACGTTTTTACGTTTATTTTGTATAAATTTGTCATGTTATTCTTAGTCTTATTTTGCATATTAGAGTTTATTCTTCAGGGACACATATTTTTAAATAAACTGTGAACTGCTATATGCATCAGCATCTGAAGAAGATATTGAAAACATAAACTACTGAAATGAAATTCAGAATTCAAATCATTTTTTAGTACTAAGAATTATCACAAATTATGTAATTAATTAGAATCTTATAAAGAATGTAATTCTCTTTTGAAAATATTTTTAGTTCAAAAATCGGCATTTTTTCCAACAGTTTTAGTGCACATAACATTTTTCGACATCATATTCTGATTTTTCTGTTAAACCATTCATAGATGCGTTTTACAACTCTATCTTGCATAATGATTCAAAATGCCCTTTAGATTGTAATTGTCATCTCAATTAACCTTGTGTAAATTAACCACTTAACCATGAGTTGTTGTTGTCGTGTGCCAGCCAGGCTGGCAATATGGGGTGCGCTGCTCCACTTTTCCAACTGAACCATATTTGGTGGGGAGTCCGACTTCCTCAGTACACACATGCCATAGGTACCCGTTTATAGTGTTCCATTCACACACAGAGAAAGGACAAATACAAGAAAGAGAACCATGAGTAAATTAACCATTTGTACAGTAGCAAAGAAGCAAATCCATCAATTTGATAGTCTTTATACTTTTTAATTAAAAGTATTCTATATTTTTATCATGAGAATAATCATTTTATCAACAATAATTATTTAAAGAAAAGGCTGATAAACGTTTCCAATTAATACATTCCACATTTAAAATTATTATTTCTAAATGTCATGCATAAATTCAAAAGGTGAAAAAAGCCCTGTCCGAATTCTTAACTAGTAAAATTTAATTGTATATCAATGATTTCATCTGATACTAAATACATCTATCTTACATTTTATCTTTTTGATGAATTGAGGTCTAAAAAGAATGTCAGGGAGACTTAAACACATTATAATGTCTGTGTTTTAATTGATTTCATAAAATTTTAAAATCTCTTAATGAATATGTAGTATTCTATTGATGGTAAAACTTTAGGTAAAAATGTCGATTTAGTTTACACTATTTAAGAATGTTAATGTCTTTTATAGTATTTTTTATACTTTTAATAATTAATTTTTTGATGCATCTGAAACAGATAAGTATTTGCTACTATTTAGAATTTCCGAAAAAAGCAGATTAAATTCAAGAATAATTCTTAAACTTAGTATTATCAAATAGAAAATATAAGAATATGATCCGGGATAATCCCCAGATTCTGCATTGAAATAAAATCTAAAGTAAGTTAAATGTAAAGTACTGAGGGACTGCTTCAAGCTCCATCAGCCATTTCTTTCACTAAAACATATTTTATTGTGCTGGAAAATTACTTTGGCTCAAAAAAATTCCTCTACATTCCGGGATGTATTTTGCCCATAAAGATAAATGCATGCTTAAATTAAAGCATAATGTAATACAGACTTAAAAAATGAAAAAAATATATCCTTAAATTATCAAGAATTGGTTGAAAGGTACGATTATACAAAGACATTATTTAAAAGCATTTAGCTAATAGGTTTCAACTCAAAGAGATAAATTTACCAATATATTCTTACTATACCATTTTTTAAAAACTTATTCTTTATTGTAGCTTTTGCCATGTTTCTCTATCAAAACAAAATCTACAAAATTGGTATCTAATGGTTGGTTTGGCGCAGCTTGTCCATTTTAAAGGTTGGTATATATTCTCAGAGACCAACGAATGATAATAGGCTTGAAAAAATTAATCAGCCCAGATCATGGACCTCTGTCTCAATATTCATCACAGTGACTCATAAAAATAATTCCATTATAATTTTTCTTTGGTCACTAAACATTCTTTGATTTCACAAAGTAGACAGTACAATAGCTGTAACTTTTTAGCACTATATACTAAATTTATTTTTCCTTTATAAATAGATTTTTGATAGACTGTTCATAAACCCACATATCCTCAAGCAGAAAACCTGAAAAATTCTTACAAAAACATCGCAAAAAACGAGCAACAAAACAAAAACGTGGCATTGCATTTATTTTACAGTATTTAACAATAATTAAAATCAAAAATACATCCATAAACTAAGAAATACGTGTTATATATATATATATATATATATATATATATATATATACTGAGTCTCTTAATACATATCATTTACGAATGCGAGGCCCTTGCTCTCTCTCTCTCTAGAATAACTTCTTTAGGCTTCATCCATACTAGAGAGTTACACCTTAACTCCATTAAAGGGTTATAGGACTTTATTAATAAAGTAGGTGACCCGAGCAACTGGAACTGAAAAACATTGGGTTTGGAGTTTGCGGTAAAAAAAAGCTGATTAAAGCAGAAGTGCTCAATAACACGTAAACCCAACTCTAAGAAGAAGAAGTCCCTTACTAATTATAAAACCTTATTCAGCTGAAAAATAACATTTTGACTAACTATTAGTGTTGATTTTATGGATGACTATCACACAACCTATGTGACATTGAACTTAAGGTTTGAAAAACTTGCAGAATTCATTGGTAAAACATATATTGAAAGTTTTTTTTTTTTTTTTTTAAATTACGCACAAAAGTTCTTGTAAAGTTAATATCTTTGATAAACAATTGTATTTCATCCTCATCATCTCGTATTTTTTAAAGAAAGTTTATTAATCTTTATTATCAATTACATAAAATTCACAGATAACAAATTATTTTCTTTTTAATTTGAACGTAAACTATAGCATGTTTTTTCAGAAAATCATACATGTGATAAAACGTGAGTATGAGGTAAAACTTAAAATAATCTCATAATTTGATAAAAAAAATTGAAGATAGCTTTAAAAAAATGCTTTTATTTATATACGTGAAAATATATAATATATATCATTTATCTATTTAGGGTATGTATAGTTAGTTTATTTTATCATATTTTATATATAATTTAATTTTGTTTTATGAAATTTAAAATTGCTATAGCGGATTTTAATCTCTTCATTAGTGCTAAAAGAGATGTAGAATTTCAAATGATTGTATCAAAAATATTTTTTCAAGTTGTAAATACTGAATGTTTTAATTTTTATATTTAAATACTATGACAAAAGTTCCTTACAATATCGACATGAGATTGTATGGAACTACTAACTTCTGTTTAGGTTTGCTAAGTATTGTTATTTTCATGGCATTTTACCAATCTATGATATTGTAAGAAATTTCAAATGTTATTCTGAGTAATTAAGATCAAAATTATATTGTGCATTGTGTGACATTTTGTAGGGACTTAGAACTTGTTCTTTCATATGAAAAGAAACTTTGAATTATAAGCAATTCATTCTGTAAGGGTACATAAAAACTCATTGCAATATTTTTGTTTTATGTTAAAAGTCTTTTTAAATCTTTTAGATCAAAATTACTTAGAAAAGTTGGAAACAATTTGTCTAAATTATATATAATGATTTTAAAACAGTATATACTGTAACTGTAATTAACTTTTACGATAGTCAATAGATTCTTTGTTTCCAATTGCTTTTTTTTTATTTCAGAAAAAAAAGCCATTGGAAACAAAGAATCTATTGACTATCGTAAAAGATTTTTCATTAAATATGTTTTTATATATTTTTTTATTAAAGAAGAGAATAAACTTTCGTAATTACATAAAACGAAATAAATAAAACTTATTAGTCATACATAATAATCCAATTAAACTTTTTGACTAATTGATCCATTGATAAGTAATAAAAATTCTAAAGTGAGACAAGAGAAAAGTTAACAGTTGACAATATCCATAAATACCAAATTCAGTGAAAATGCGATTTGAAAATGAAAAAAAAAAAATTGAAACTATCCAAAATCATTTCAGAAAAATGAGGATTTATTATGTTATTTTAACTATATTTTGATTGAATTTTTTTTGCTTTTTATGATAACCAGTCAACAATAATCTTTGTTTAACTGCGATTCAGTTGCCATTTAAAGTTATGATTAAAAAACCTCATGTTTATAAAAGTTATGTCTTAATAAATTTTACTAGCTACCAAGGAAATTAGTCTTTAGTAATTATCTTATAAATTTAAAATAAACTTATCTTATAAATTTAGAACTAAAACATTCATATATTTATTATATATAACATTCGTCATATAATATATTAGCAAAACACTCTAAAATAAGGATATTTGTAAATTAAAAAAATTTGGTTTAAAAAATCTTTTCGAAATTTAAAATTTTTTACAAGATTCTTAAAATACATAAAACTACTTGTTTCATTTTTAATTAAAAGTTGCATATAATAAAAGAGTGGGTCTGCTTATCACGCTTAGAATCTACATTATTATATCCTTTATCCATAACTATCAACCATTTTGTACCATGGAACTTTTATGGCTTCCTAGAAAATCCAGCAATATCAACGCAGAACAAACCGTATTCCAGTTATTTGTGCATTGGATGTTTGCCAACAGTTTCTGTGAGAAGTAGGAGCATGGAGTTTGATATTTCTCGGTGAAATTTATAAGGAGCAGGTTGTCAAGGTGGCCAAAAACATGGCGTGACGGTAAAGGGTTTTTCAAGTTCCTTTCTTACTCATCAGCCATTTTCTCTTCCCATAAATCTTGCGGGATTCTCCACTTACTGAAAACAGTCTGTAAATAAATGTTTCGTCAGGATAAAATACACGAAATATAAATCATAAGAAGAAAATTCATAAAGCTGTGAGGAAAGAATGTTGGGCAGTGTGTTGAAAGTTGATCTACAAAGCAGAAAATTACTTTAGGTTTGCAGCTTTCAACACCTTTGATTAAAATTTCTGTTTCTTTATTTTTTTCTATTACCTACTGTAATTACTTTTTTTTCTTCTTTGAGCTATAAATAAATCACATTTAAAAAAGTGGGAAGCCTATTATAGTAATTTTATAATTGCTACCATTACGTTACAAAACAGTTCAACGGAGTATCATCAGATAATCAGAGCTCAGAATACTTCCTAAGCAAGAATATATGGTTATATTAGACTTTTTGATATAATATTGAAGGGAAAACTTAAAACTAAAAGCTTTGGCAAAAGTTTTTTTTTTATCACCCAAAAGAAATACTTTTTAGGGGGGATCACTCTGATATGGGTCACAGGGGGGGGGGGGTGGAAATATAAAGACATTTCTGGGACTCACCTGGACAGATGAAATATCTATCGCAATTTTGTCTTTATACATCAATCCTTTGTTCTCGGATAGGTGCACCGAATTTCCTTAGACAATAAACTTTATTTAAGTTTCAAAAAGAAGTTCATTCGAAAAAGCTCCCCAAAAAGCTAACGTGTCAGGCGTGGATCCAAGAAAGAGTAATGAATTCTCCTATTAAACAGAGATATGAATAGCTCATATTCATATGGTGTAAATAAATGTATTTCTTATGCTACTGTTGAAATCATTGAAGAGAGGGAGAAAGCAAAATAAGAAATTAATGTAAAATAATTAATGATGACAAAGGTAATAATTCTGAAGAATCTAGGGAATTTTTATAGTTACATAATATTTACAGGAATTTCATTACCTGTACAAATTAAAACACCTTACCAAAATAACCCAGGGAAAAAAAAGAATTTTAAGGATTTGTGGCAAAATAAATGCAAAAATAAATTCAAAATTTTTGGATTAAAATAAAAGATTTCTTTTTATATAATAACATACTTTTCTAAAATTCAAATTGACAATACTTGCTAAGATAATATTTTTAGCTCATCTCGATTTAAGTAAATTGATTAAGTCAACTCGTGTATTTAAAGACATATCAACATAATATAAACTAAATCAAAAATAATTCTCTGAAATATTAAAAATTAATACAAAAATATATTCTATTGTAAAAATTTATTTATTCAATTTTATTAAAAACTATATTAATATTATTTCACTTTTAAATGCATCATCTTTCATCATAATCATATTTACCATTTGTTAATTTATATTAACTTATCAAATATAATATTTCAGAAAAAAATTAAATTTTCTATTATTAAATGTAATTAAATATTATTATCTCGCATTTTAAAAAATATTTTGAAATATTTTTCAACTACATAAATATTATTTTCATGAAAATAAGACTTGTGTTTCTTTATTATTTTGCATTAAGTGCTATCATTTAATGTACGTAAAAAACAAGAATTACATACAAATACTCAAGTGAATTATTTACCCCTTTCTTTAAGAAAAAAAAACATTCAATAACCCTTATCTCAAATTATAAAAAGGGGATGATGGATTTTCAAAATATTATTCTCTATCAAGATTAAAAAATCTTATTTGAGACTGCCAAATAAAGTGCGAGACTGACTTGTGGAAATGAACACACAGCTTCGTATTTATTTAAAGAAATTGCCACATTACTTAATGGACTCATATTTCTTTTCGGTAAAAATATGTTTGCGTGGACTTTGACTGCTTCGCGTGACATATTAAAGCAGTTTTGCTAAGTGCTCGATCTCTTCTTACATCTGAACCAGAGGAGACATCAATATCTAAATACTTGTACGCCTTGGGGATATCAAACAAGCTTACATTTTACAACAATAACCTTTGAAGTACTGAAATAAAAATATGATAACACTTCTCTCTACCTTTTTATAAGATATATGTTCATGCATGAATACACATATCTATTTTTAGATCCAAAAATTAAATCTTTCCTTAAAAATTCTAAGGAACGTTACAGTTACGATTTACTTGCATTTATTAATTTTAAAAATAGAATTTTTTGAAGATTTTTATTTCGAAATATTTTTTAACTGTTTATTGTGCATAAAAGAGTTATAATTGAATATTAAAATCGGAAATTAATTAAACATTTAAAAATGAAATACGATCAAAAGTTTCAGAATCATCATATTTTTTTCGAATTTTAGGCATAATTTCTTTCACTGATAAACTTTTAAATGTTTTGTTTCTCACGGTAGATTATGATCAATGCTGACCTTCAATTAGCAGTTCAACTGATTTTTCTCGTGTAAACTAAAATCATTTGAAATCATGTATTCATAAAAAACAGAAAATAATCATGTGTTGATGAAAAAATTACTCTTGCATAAATGATTGATCAATTTTTTTTTTTATTTCACATAGCTGTAGCATTCAAAGTTTCAACTGAAAACAAATTTCTACAAGTAATACTTCTTTCATAAAATAATATCATTTTGCTTAACATTTGATAACTGCATCTTAAAACATTTTGACTTAATTTAAAAAATACGCTAACTGACTAAAATATTTCTGTACATTTTTTAGGATATAAAATCTAGAATCTCTTGTATGTGTGTATTGTTAATAGCTTTACATCAACAATATTTTCAAAACAAATATTATAATTTATTATTTTACGCTGATACTCAAAATACAAGATTTGCTTGTATTCATTTTCGGTTTATAAAGTCAAGTAATTTTAAACATTTTAAGAATTTTTACAAGTACAATGAATATGCATTCAATACCAAATATTAATCAATCTGAAAAAAATGGTGAGTGGCGTAGTCTAATTTGAATATTCGTAACCCAAGATATAATTTTTGGTAACCATACAAACATGTCATGCAATAAACAGTTGTGATTTTTATATTGCCAAATAAAGCATTCATATATAAGTAACCAACGTTATGCATAGTTGTAACCGTTGCATATAAAAAGATAACAGACATTTAAACATTTGTTACAGCAAACAGTTCGCAAAAATTCAATTCAAACTGGTTTCTATTTTGCTCCATCAACATGTCATTGAATTTTCAAGCAAAGCAATACTCACGGATATATCCAGTTTTATTTTGTAAATTGATGACAAGAAAGTAAGATTCAACATGCATGTGCGTTCCATCCAAGAGCTTCGTACATCGCAAGACAATGCCATCATTTTCTGTCCAGGAATTTCATTAAGATATCGCATCAATCTGTGCATGAAGATGCAGGTTTCTTTAACGACTGTATGTTATAAGAAAAACAGTTCTGCAGGAAAAGAATTTTTCTTTATTTTAATAGACTATAATGTGCATATCAAAGTTCAGAACCCAAAATCAGTCAAGTTAGAGAATTTCGAGATTAGAATGGTCATCCTACTCTGTGACCTAAGCATCAAAGAAAATTTTAAGACTGCATTATTTGTTACTACTTTCGGCCATTCTCACAGTAATGAATACTACAAGAGGAATATCGATTAATCGACGATAGTTCATTATCTCATAAAAAGCAATGTCAAAAACTGCCAAAAGATGAGTGTTGATCATGTTTTCTCTCGTAAATTTTTGATTTTTAAATGTGAACACACATTTTTAATGACTCCAATTTAAAGAGGTATCTTTTTAATATCAAAATTTATTATAATTTTCGTCTTTGTAATTTATTTTTACCTTTCATAATAGACTTATTTGTTTATTAATGAAACTCTTGGATTAAAAGAATGTCTGCTGCAGGATGTGTTAACTTAAGAGGTATTGTTCAATATTATTTAATTTTACTTGGAAAACCATGAGTTGAAATAAAAATTTCCCGGGTTTATTATATCCTTTAAATTTTTCTCTTAGTATATTTCATATGTATATATACATCATGAGAAATTCATAAATGTTTTCTAAGTACTCATGAGTAAACAAATAGGCTATACGTAAGTATTGTTAAATTCATAATGTAAAAAGCTTAAATCTATTTTTGATCATAATACGGAAGACTCAATCCTAACACTAATGAAGGATATGGACGCCTTTATACTTTGAGACATACAAGCATAAAATTGATAAGGCTAAAGTTACGTTACATAAAAATATCTTAATAACTGATTAGCATATGGGGATTTACCGTTTATACACACTTTTATAAGTATTGGGCAATACTTTTAAATGCCATATTAAGGTAAAAAATGAAAAATCACTCATTGAATCCACTCTAAAATATCTGCAACATAAAAGCAGAAACACAACATTTATCTTTCTTAGTTTAACAGTGGTTTGTGTTGGAAATGGGCTCTACCA
The DNA here is from genome assembly GCA_026290005.1 of Latrodectus geometricus. Lineage (NCBI taxonomy): Eukaryota > Metazoa > Arthropoda > Arachnida > Araneae > Theridiidae > Latrodectus > Latrodectus geometricus. The sequence continues at coordinate 1,950 of JAPDSC010056292.1, read as the reverse complement.
CTTAAGCTCTGTAGATAACACAGTCTCTTAGCTATTTATAAAGTTGAATATATTCAATAAGTGGAATAAAGGAAATTTTAACACGATATAAAATTTGTTAGTGTAAACAATAGGTTCCACACTGAAATGGGTGAAGGTCAAATGAACCATCACAAAGTAATGAACATTGTTATATATATAACTTTCACTCTATTAGTAAAACCCACATATAAAACGTAAAACGGAAGTGATTAAAAAAACCTAAAATTTTCTTTCGTGTAAACTTGAAAAAGTGACTATTTTAAGCAAACTTTAAACGAAAAATAGCATAAACATGGAGTTTATCCAAATTGGAGTGATGAATAATTTCAAACTGACTAATGAGTAAAAACAAATCGTTTCGCTTTATAATATACTTATAAAAGCTTTTAAACAAAAGACTTCTATATCAATTTATTGTTAATTATTTTAGCATAAAATCAGAATTATCTTTTATCTAATTAGCAGAATCACATAAAAGATAATTGTATAAATGAATTATAGCTTTTTGTAAATTTTTTATTCACATTCCTAATAACATAATTTTATAAATAAAAGAAGAATAAAAACTGATGGTAACTATAAAACTAGAAATTAAAAAATGATAAATTGGTAGAATTACCAAAAATGTAATTGTATTAATGAATTAAAGCTTCTTGTAAAACTTTTATTCGCATTCCCAATAAAACAATTTTGTAAATAAAAGAAGAAAAACTGTTAAATATATTAAATGATAAAACATTTTCCTTTTGCTCGAATTGGTTTACTTTGATGATTTCTCTAGCATATTCTAAACTTAAAATCACAAACACAAACTGAATCAGTGCAAGAAATGCTTTTTTTTAAATTAAAATCATATATTGTATGTACAAAAATAATACACTTTCAAAAATTATTAGTGAATTCTATTAACTATGACACTTTGTGTGTGTATAAAATACTTTTATGAATATTATTTCAAATAAAACTAGAATATATAAAATGTCATTAAAAATAAAATTTATATAAAAAACAGAATTTTCAAACATATGTAAAAAAAATTATAATTAAAAAAAACTATAGAAAAATTAAATTTTTATATAACTGAAATGAGAAAACTAAACCTGATGCATTTATAATCTTTGGTACATTATTTTCTGCCTCATAATTAAGATAAAATTAGTAACTGAAAGAGAATTATAAAAAAGGACAATTTAACTAAGCGGATATTCTTCAAATGTAAGGATTATAACTTCCTTTCAAAATCGGAGAGAATTAGAGTTAAGTTCTTTTGTTATGGTATCTACAGAAAATTCTTGTCATTAATGGAATAATATGTGCTTAGATTTCTCTCGAAAAGTTTAGCTTATCCGTTTGCTTCTTCTTAATGTTAGAATTGAGTGGAGAAAGATAACCGTTGAAGAGTTGTTAAGTAAGGATTTGGATTTAATAGGCTCTAGAATGAAAAGAGGATCACTTAAAATCCCTAATTTATTTGGCCATATTCTAAAGCTGTAAAACAGAATTATAGAATATTGGTTGAAAAATAATTATGTAATTATCTCAAACATTAGTATTTTTATAATATAT
>JAPDSC010056280.1:0-28013 GCA_026290005.1 Latrodectus geometricus | reverse complement strand
ATTTATGATTTGAACGAATTTTTGTTTTTATTTTATTCTTCAAATCGATGATAATATTCATGAGTTAATCAAAGACCTTACTTTAAAGTTCATGATGATTAGAATATATTATGATGGGGAATTTATAATGTATAAAACCTGAAACAATAAAGTAAATAAATAAAACCAACTTACGGAAAATACTATAGAGCAGCTACACTCCATTACAAAAAATTTATAAAACCAAAATAGAATTTCTTTATTAAATTTTGAAATGAATTAATTTTTATTGACATACATAAAACCTAAATCATATGGAAACGATGTCTGCATCAACCATATGAATTAAATTTATATTTTTTTCTTCAAATCTATTGGAATGTTAACTGATTTAATTTCTTAAGTATACATACATAATATCCATACAGAACGTAACGTAATGATTTTTATTTCTTATGAATAAATTTTGTGTTTTGTATACATATACATAGTTTTTATTACAATTTTATGTTTTATAAAAGTACGACAATGATTTTTTATTTCATATGGATTTTTATTTATTGCATAGTTACAAAAGCAAATATTTGTTATCATTATTCGATATGTTAAAGCTGTTGCGCTCATGATTTTTATTACATTTATTTTGAATCTGAAAGTCTTAAAATATATTAAACAGAGATTAATGTGTACATTAAACTGTAACATGTAGGCTCTTTTGTAGTATATATCCATAAAATGGAATTAAAATGTATTATTTGATATAATTGAATATGTATCGTATTCGTGTGTTATATAATAAAATAAATATGATAGATTTCCTAAAAATGGAAATATACGTGTTTTTTTAAGTTATTCTTATATTGTTTACTTCTGAAAATAAAGTATATTATTCTAAGTATGAATATATTGCTGCTTCTAGTACTCTTCTAGCAATATATTCAGTATAGCATGAATATATTACTAGAAAGAGTTTAATATTTCTCCAATTTTTTTATACGTTGGTTAGTGACACAAAAGGATAAAAATCAACTTAATCGGAATTTAATATGATACCAATCAGAGGCAACATTTTTAACACAACTACCCAATGTAATATCTATGACTAAATTTTAATTTTTTGCAACGAAGTAATGTCGCCAAGTTTACGTAATATTCTTTTTTGAAAAAACTACTTTACTCGTCTAAATAATAAAATTATATCAGATAAACAATAAAAAACGTGTATTTATATATATATATATTTGAAATGTTAGGACTTTAAAAAAAATATGGAAACATTATTATATTCCCAAGAGTTCTTTTCTTATTAAAATCGTAATTGAAATAAAATGCTCTGAATTTCCTCGCGATGACGTAAATACTAGGGTTGCCAAAATAGAATGTTGTAAAATATCCTGAGTTTTTTCTATCTCAATGACGTAATAATGACGATAATATCCACCAAAAAATTCAGCGAATTCGAAAAATTCGCCAAAGGGATTTTATCGCAACTGTGCCATATTTTTCAAAAATATAGTAGTTTTTAGTACAGAAATACTGTGTTCACCCAACTCTTAGTAGATATTTCTAGGCCACTCTAGTAGATGTTACAAAGACTAGTTCACTTGCATCAACATCATCATAATGAATATCAGAAAGGTGATGATTAAAAATGTCTCAAAACAAAATAAATTTATTCAGGGTAACTAAATATCTCACAGTAATTCTATCTTATTTTCAAAGTGAAACACGAAGAAATAAATTAAATGTAGATTTATTTAATAATTATATTATTAGGTAAAACTATGCAATTTACTTAATCTTGATTTTATAGGTAATATATGGGTTTATAATTATGAAATTATCTCCCTTTATCCTTCCATTAATTTTTATTGGTGCATTTTTCATCACCATTATCACTGCATTAAGCAATATAGAGTAATATTATTAAATAAATTAGTTATTTGATTAGTTAATATCATAAGTAGTAAAGGGAATAAGGCCCTAAATTTTGCACTGTAAAAATTTCATAATCTTTTGCCGACAATTAATTTTAAACTTCTCTTTAAAATATTACTTCCCTAAATCAGTGTTTAGCTTTTATAAAATTTAAACAGCAACTACATCTCTCCTATGTAAATGGATGCAAAGTAAAACGTCAAGTACTCCTTTAAGTAAGTGATAAATTCGGTATTTTAACTGGTTATGACACTCTATTTTTATATCTCATTGATGCATTTTTGGTTTGCTCAGTTTAAATTATAAAAAAAATAATTCAAAATAATAATGTTCAAAATAACGTCCTAAATATAATAATTAAAATGAAATACTTTTATCATTACAAAATATTTCTTTCCTCTGTTAGCATGACTCCTTTCTAAATTTTTTCCCTTTTTTTATTCTGCTTAAGTTCAATTGATAATATGTAAAATTTGACTATCATGATGTATAAATATCAAATAACAAAGTGATTTGATATGCATTAGCTTAAAATGAAAAAAAAAAAAAAGAAAGAATTTAGAAAGGGATCACTTTATACTTTCTTTCAAGTAACCGGTCTAAATTTAGATAACATTAGTTTATCGATAAAATTTATATTCCTTTTTTCAATCATTTATCTTTTGCCTTTATGTGAATATTGACCCTATCAAAAAGAAAACTGATACTGAGACACTAAAAAAAAAGTACCGTCGTTAACGATTGCTACATTGTAGTAGTTAATACCACCAATAGCTACTAACAACTTACTGCATCAGTCAGAGCATGACGCGTGACACGAAAAAAATTTTTTTTCACTTCAATTGTAACTGTTCTCCCTCTAATAAATTTCTCTAGTTAGATGAAGTTTTAGTTTTCTTGCAGTCATTTCAATGTCATCGGACATTACACCAGTTCAATAATCTTACTTTTTTTTATATTTTCATTCCTCCGTTTCGTATTCTGTTCATCTAGGAGTGGGGTGGAGAAGCTATCTAGCCTGAAAATTTGCATTAGATTATTTTTTTTTTATCGAATAAAGTGATATTAAGAAAATTTTGATTAAAAATCCTGTCTTTTTTTTCCATGGAAACTAAAAAAAGGAATAATACTAGTTTCTTATTTTATGTATTTCAAAATTATTCGTATTTTGCTTTTAAAACAAATAATTTAACTGTTGATTTGTGCTTCATATTGTATAAATTAATCTCTGGATGCTTTCTTTGTCTTTGTATTTCAGCTGATTTGATGGACAGTTGCATAAACTTGGTGTGACATTTATATACAGTTACTATTTCCTAAACCAATCTTGTAAATAATTTAGCCCCTATACCATTCTTGTAAATAACTTACAGTGTTCCAGTAAGTCCTAGTGGATAGGATAAATACCAAGTGTAATTAGGATAAATAGATGTTGATTGTCGTCAATGTTGTCTTTTCCTCAGTCAATAGTATGCCAAACGTGCCATTTTAACTTCTAAGTCTGTATCCACTTATCCCTCGAATGCAAAAATTAGCAAACAAATCAAACCAATATAATATTTCAAACAATGCATGAACCTCATCACTTAACAGTAGGTTTTAGCACCGTTTAATTTAACTGCTGAAAGCTGCCATAGAATCTTTCCATAAACATTTATATTATTTCTGTGTTCCAGGAAGATTTTTAATACATTGTTCAACCTAAGGAACGCGTTTAAAGGGGAAAAAAAAAAAAAAAAAAAAGATTCATCTTTTGTTGAACAATGAGGACTCTAAAACTGTTAGGAATTATGTTTAATTCAATAATGGCTTCACATAACAAATCTCTTCTGCACTTCAGTTTTTACAACTTTAGGAAAATACAATCACAGTAACGAAAACAAATAGGAATTGAAATATTTCACACAAACATAAAATTCTTTATATGCTAATTATTAAATAAAGCTGATTTATTTGTTCAAAAGTATATATAATAATAATACAATAAATACAAATCAAATAAAATCGATAAAAAAAAAATCATCTATTGTTAAAAAAAAATCATCTATTATAAAAAAAATCATCTACTCTATATTTGATTTATACATTTTTTATTTAAGTTTAATAGCATTTTTATTATTTATTTATGAATTTTCACTGTAGATAGATATTTAATATACTATTTTAAATAAATTTCAGAGAAAATGGTATCTCATGAAATTTTTTAAAACATTTATTGAAATTTGTTGTTAATAAACTATGTGCATTCGAAATAAACTACACCAAACTTGAATGGTTAAAACTTTTTGTATTACAAAATTCCTCTTCTGATGAGAAACGTATACATCCCCCTTAACTCGACAAAAGATGCGGTTACTTTAATTTAAAAAGTTTACAGCACATAATGAATTTCCTTTTAATGGACACAGTTAATCCATAATTCAACAAAGTAACGAGACAAAAATTTTCTAATGGGTTATAAAAATATTCTTCTAACATTTTTAAAACATTCTTCTTCGGCCAGGTCACCCATTCGGCTATGATTTAAAGATCTTTGAGGGTTTAAATTAAATAATAAAATATTATTTAGAACACGTAATAATAATAATAATAAATCAAAAATAATTAACAAAAATTTTAAGAATTATAAAATATTTTAAGAAATGTAATTTTTAGTTGTATAATTATCAGGTTTAAGTTAATAATTGCAGATGAGTTCGTGGATTTGAAATAAAAATTTGCTGCGTTTAGGTTTCCAATTCAGTAATATACGACGAAATGCTATGAACGCCGTAAAAATGGATTAAATGCTTCGAAACAATTAACAATTATAAAACTTCTGACAACAATTGCAAACACGAAATTAACATTGCATTGTGCAACTCTCAAGCTTCAAACTGTCTCATTTAATTTCTACTAAGAGGTAAGTAAATATTCGTAACATTTGGCTAGCTTCGGAATAATTCCGGAAAAATTCTGAAATGTAACTCAGAAAATTTCTGAAATATCTTTGTTATCAGTTTTTCATCAATGCCGATTTCAGCAACACTGCTATTATCTAGAATGTTTCTTTGCACAAAATGTACCCCAAGGTAATTTTCTCCTATTACTTCAAACCTTACAAGGAAGCAAACTTTTCAGAAGGCTACAAAATATACAGGTGGTTATTAAATAATGGAAACACTTTAGCTTCCATTATTACATGCCAAAAGATTAGATTACATCAGATTTAAAAGATGTCCAAAGAATACAGATTACATGCCAAAAGTAGTCTTACACCATAATAATGAAAGATTCTTTATATAAAAAGAATCGTTCATTATTATGATGTAAGACTATATTTGGCATGTAATACAGCTAGGATTCACTTAGGACTCGATTTATACAAGTGCTAGATAGTGTTTACAGCAATATTGTACTTCATGGATCTTTATGGAGATATTGTGCAAGTTCAGTGAGAGATGCCAGTTGAAGATATCGATTTCGTATTGAACACTCTATAAAAGATCATAACGGTTCAATTACATTGTGGACAGGGGACTGTACGGGACAAGAGAAGTGCTTAATTTCATCCTCGTATTTATCAAACCGAGATTGGACAAGTTCTGCAGCATGGATTGGTGCACTAACTCTCATTTTCTGCAGGAAACAAAGTTTGCATCATAAGATGGACTTTGTCAGTTAAAATTTCCTTATAATTCTCCCCCAATGATCTTTATATTCAGGGTTACGATAAGTCCAGTAGCACTCGACCTGTTGTAGAAAAAGTGTGAATTTCAGTGCATTACACTTTTTCTTCGAAACTTCAAGATGTTTCTCGTTAAGATCAGCAAAGTTAAGCATTATTTGTCGCGGCAGACTGGAAGAGTGATTTCATCTCCTTATTGGGTTACTGCAGCTTCGTGGGCTGGGGATGTGTCCACATAAATCTGTGATGTCACAAGTCCTGCTGTGTGAGTGAAAAAGAGGGTGCCAGCTCAGATATGACCTCGTCACCTGATCGTCACTCAAAATTATAAGGCTTTTGGTGATGGGTAAGTATTCCAAACCTTTAACCTTAAGGTACAGTCCGAGGCACCACTGCACCTCTATATATGTACGTAGAAAAAGTATGAAAGACGATTCATCAGACCAAATAGCTTTCTTCCATTTGTTAATTGAGTAGGTTAAGTGAATGTGAAACTACTGCAGGCGACATTTAGCGTTAATATTTGTGATAAATAGTTTGGTAATTGCTACCCTGCCCTTAAAGTTCTGCTTATGAAGATGCCTTCTAATTATAATCATTGACTCTGGAGAATCCAGATATTGATTGAGATCTGCGATCATCTTTGTTGCAATTCTCTTTTTAGACATTACTATCCGCTTCTATACCCGTCGGTTACTTTCACTAAGCTTCTTTTTCCTTCCACTATTTTGCCAAGCTTGTCTTTTCGTGATGAGTTGTATGCTGTCATGACTTTTAGGCTTTTCTAGAGGCACTGTACCTCTAGAAAAGCCTAAAAGTTTGGATGTTTCGATCACATTTGCTCCAGATATAGGTGGTCTACTATAATATAATTTAATATATATATATATATATATATATATATATATTTCTATTTATAAAAAATAAGTTAGTAGCTGTCATTATAATTTTAATGCCAGCTAACCATATTAAAAAATTTCCATTCTTAGGTGTTTCCATTATTTTGATAACTATTCATATGTTTAAAATATGATTTTGTAACCATTCATATCTACTAAACATAAGTGAGGATAATTCTAACTAAATTTTACATATATGCTTCTCAATAATTATTTAAATATTGCTCTTACAGCCTTTTTTTCTCTTGCTTTCATTGTATGTTTCCTGAGGAGACGTTCTGATTGACCACTTGATAGATGAAAATGGTAACTTTTGATGTGTTTCATGCTCACCAATAGATTTTTATACAATTTTCTACTCGTAGAAGAATTTTGTCAGAAAGCCAATTTCCTCCAGATTAAAATAACCAGATTAATTAAATTAATGTGTTAATAAGTTTGTTTAAAAATAAAATATTATATATTAATTTATAATGGAAGTTTTACTAAGAAGCTTCAAGAACAATTATTTAGAAAGATAATAATCTTTACAATTGTATGAAAAGATCTGAGACAAAGTAACTAGTATATGGTTCATAAATAAAAAAAATATCCAGAAACATATAAAATCAAAGCTAGTAATAAATATTTTCCTTCTAGTTTTAAGAACATCTGTTATAGACAATAGAACAGTTTTAATGCGACTTTAAAATACAAATTACGCTTCAAGTTGTTGTTGAATTAGCATGCTTCCTTGTACCTAGCCCTGAATTGGATATTCAAGTCATTGCCAAAGGTATTAATAACGAATAGTACAAATCACGGTTTAAGCATATTGACAAGAAGAAAATCACATGCTTATCACAGACATGCAAACATTCAGAAAGACATCATGCAGCTATTTTGTCCAATGGCATAAACCATTTTCTAGCATTAAAGTAATAATTTTGTCCATGGGACACGCAAATCTCATCTGTGAAGTTTCTTAAGTTCTAGAATATTCATGGCTCGCTTGTCCGGAAAATTAGTATAAAAAATGGCAGCTTGTTGAAGTTGTGTAGTATAAATAGATGCCCAACGTGATGATGAAAACACGCTCTTAACCCTGGGGAGAATAATGAACTTTTGACATTGAAAGAGAGAGTCCATTAATTCTTGTTCAAGAAAATTCTTCGCGGCTATTTCAAGAGCTAACTTTACAGAATGTAAGTCTTCTCCTTTCTTTAACGAATAAAAATATATGAAGTACTTAAGATTTATGACCGGACCCATAACCTCCCACAGTTGCATCCCACCAAAATGCCCGCAGCAAATGCAAATTTTGACGGTCTTCCGGTGTAGAGCTTTTAACGTGGGTTTTTCCCCTATTAGCATGCATGTCAAGCAATGGAATTTTTGCCTTTCTGAGTTATCTAATCAAGTGTAACTAAAATTTCGAGAAATGCTACTTAGTCTCGAGATTCTCTAGATCATCAAGATATTTTATTCATGTTGAAAATTTTCTTTATTTCGGTTCATTTCCTGTTATCTATTACTATCAACTTGAAGCCACTAAAGCAAAGCCCTACCTACCTCGTAATTTTGAGGTGTGTTTAAATGATAATGACAACACCTGAGCTGCCCTACTCCAATTCAAACTTTATGAGAATCTTAGTTATGAGTAAATGAATAGCAATTGAACTTTACAAAGATATCTCTGATCGCTTGGATCGAAGCTGAATTGAATTCGAGGAGATTATTAATTAACATTTATGATTGCGTTAAACACATTTATAAATAGTTATTAGAAGCTTGATTTCCTTACAAATGTAATGCAAAAAAATAACTGCATATTTAATTTTTAATGGGCTATTCAGTGGAAACCTTGTGTCTTAATCGAAATTATTAACATTAACTTAAAGGAGAATGGAATTTGAGTGTGTGCAGTCTTAATAATGATTATAGTATTGAAATTTAAAATATAGTTTTTAAGTATCTAAACATCACACAGGTTTTTTAGTAATATAAAAGAACAAATGGTGCTTAGTAATTAAAAATTAATCAAATATAAAATATTCAATTTGGAATAAATTATTTAAGATGTGTTAATAGTTCAATTTGGAAAAGAAGATCAAATTTACATTTTAATCACATATAATTTCAATATGAAATTTTCTTGATCTTTCTTGAAAGGAAACCAATTTAGTTCGATCTTTCTTGTCTCTGTTATAAATCAATTCGAGAAAATCTATATTGATTATATATTCGTAAGGCTTTATTCCACCTTTGGCGAGATGTGATTTGGTGTGAAAAGCGTCAGCGCAGATAACATTTACATGCTGAGCTGAGTTTAAAATTATGAAGCATTTGAAGATGTGAGAGAAAATATATTTCAGGGTGCCTCTTGGTGAAAATTGGCGACTTTTTTGTCGCCAAACATGTTTAAAGAAACCATATGGTGCTAAAACTTTATGCCCTAATACACTCGGTTGAAACATTTTATACAAATTTTAAACATACTTATAAACATAAAAATAAGATTTTTTACGTTTATAAAAAAATGTAAAAACAAATATGTTTATCACCATATTTAACATCACTCATTAGGCTCCAAATTGGTGAGAAACCAAGGGAAAAGTATAGGCCATTCGATATAGTAGGATTAAATAATACATTTGCTAACTTATAGAGACTCGAGGTTCTCTGTTTATATTGTTTTGATGGAATAGATGATCACAAATTACGTTTCCATTTCATCATTTGATAGTAACACAAAATTACGTAGAGTTTGATTGATAATGATAGGACTTAACCTACTTACTGATTATTAATGTTCGGACATCCATCCTACACATATATATCTTTATATGTGGATGTATCTTCACACAACCGAGATGGTTGTTTTATATAAGTATACATAATGCAACCATTTGATGATTATACAAGATGCCCTTGTACGATGGCAATTGATATCTATTCAAGGCTTTTTAATCTCACCACTTGGTGAAATCTTAGGATACTTACTGTAAAAGATTTACTCAAAAATCTAATCTGCATAAAAAATCTAATTTAAATGAAGATTTATTTAGATCATTTCAAAATGAACAATAATACAACAGATTATTTAATATTTGGGAGCATTTTGCTTAAATTAGCGGAGGGATGACAACACTAAAACTTAAACCTAAAATTATTTTATTTGGAAACGAAATTTTAAAATAATTATATTGTCATGTTTTTCAATTAATATTTTTGCATTGTATAATAATTTTAAAAACTGAAATATGCAGAAAGACAAATTAAAATTAAGAATTACAAAGTGCTAGGAAAACATATAATCATTGTCTAGTTAGTAGAGCTAGTTAAGGCAATTCATTCTTGATGTAATTTTTTTCTTCTTTACATTAATTCGGATAGAATTTATAATAATATATTATTAAAAACTCTTTCCGAATTATTAAGGATAATAATAAAGTTATATTGAATTGTAACAGCAAAAATTCAATTTTCTCCATTCATAAGCATTTAAATAAACACAAAATAATTCAATCATTGTACTCAACTTTTGATGGATATGAAACAAATATTTATTTATTGACATAAGTGTTCTTTCATCTTTTATTTAAAATATTTTTCATCACTTTCTTACTTTAAGAACATTACTAGAAATGTGAATAGTATATAAAATAAAAGAAATTTTAATTAGAAGCTAATTATATGTAATTCTAATTCTAGCAGGCCTTCTATACATTACAACAGGTAGAGTGATACTTGGTAATAAGTTAAATTCAGATGAGTAATCATATGTAACTATAGCATACGAATTCAAGTTTAAGAAATAGAATTTCAGGAATCCTGATTTTAATCGATATCGAGCGAGTAAGTCCTGAAAGCATGATAGTCTTCAGGTAGGTCACTGTCTTCTAGACATGAAAACGACTTTTACTCTCAATTCAATTCTGCATTTAGACTCAACTCTTTTAACTGGAAATTTTCTTTAATGAAATGTTTTTGGGCATAGCTTGATATTCAGTTTTTTTTCAAAAACCATCCTTTACATGAGTCAACTTTTTCCATTATTATTCAGTGTAAAGTGACAAATTAAATTTAAGCACAAAGCAGATTCATATAATACGTTTGAACTGCACTGCGATTTACTAACAATTTCGAAGGATATAATTTGAAAAGTTAATTGTATTTGTGTGTAATGCTAGGAATATGCGAGTCCTTAGAACTATTGGCTCTATAAATGGAAATTTGAAAAGAAACAATTGTATAAATTGCATTCAGCTGTATAATGCTTTTTGATTTTTTATCAAGGTCGAATGACGATGTGTATATTGAGATGGCATAAATATTTTTATTTCCTACAGAACACCAGCAAATGAGCCTTGAACTGTTTATTTGCCATTTGATTGGTTAAGGATAAAGCCCAATACCTTACGACAAAAACTTTATTTTTTATCAATTACGACTTTCACTATTACATGAAATTAAATTCATCTCTGATAACTTAAACATCATTCATTTCATTTATGATGACACGATGAACCTTATTTTTATACTACACAATATGCGCTGTGTTTGACCTTGTAAGCGAATTTGGAACACGCTTAATTTTATTACTCTTTCGAAGCGAGGGAATAATAATGGAATAAATCACAAAATATTCAAATGGAAGTTTTAGATGCTTAAATTTAATCCTTCAGGGAAAAAGGTCAGTAAATAAATAAATAAAAGGGAGATAAAAATAAATAATCAGCATCGAAAACAGGAATACATGCTTCATAGACCACATCTGAATGAAATCGTTTTTAGTTTAGTTTCCTCCTCCAATTCAAATCATAAAAGGAATTTACAATATTTATAGAGCGTTAATAAATAGAAAATATGATGTAGAGAAATAAAGAAAGAAAACAGTTGTCATTTCAAGATTATGCTTGCGTAAAAAAGGGAAAATGCACGCAATCACTAAAATAATGCTGATGGAAGCAAAAAAAAGTATGCAGATGAGTTGAATGTAAAAGAAAAGGCATTCAGTGACAGACATGTGATAAAAGCGCGATAGAAACTTCTTTTTTTCTTTTGTACAAGAACGAAGAACGTCAAAAGCAGACGGGACAACCTACAAGATAAAAAAACAAAGTGACGCAACGTTGAATTTGAATAAAGAATATTTGCTTTAGTTGCTTTTATTTTAATCTTTTGAAATACATAGTTCCTTTTTTTTTTAAGCGCGCGCAAGCCACAAAAAATGAAAAGAAATGAATTGGAAAGAAAAGCTGTTATGACATCTATCTAATCAAAGTTAGCTAAAGAATGTAGAGGATAAAAGGTTTTATAGAATAAGAAAAATGGTATAATAGACCACCTGGGATTGAAGTAAGAAAGCATGGTAATTTTTCTTATATTGTATTTTCTGATTTTAATTTTGAGTTTCAATAATATCCTAAATTTAAATTAAAGTCACTTAAGTCTTAAAAAATTAAATAGTTAAATCGGAAAGAAAAATTGTTTTCGCCATCTTAACATTTCTTTTTATTTTTTTATAGAAGGAGCATTTTATTGATTGGTTTTCGTGTCAAAAATTATGTATTTTATTAGGAATAAACATTATGCAAACGTCCTGGATGTAAGTGAACGGATCATTCCTTTTTAGCGATTCCAAATCCTTGGCGCTTTTTGAAACCTTTTGAACCACTATGTGAGTATCAAAGGAATAGAATGAAATAAACAATGGTAATTAAAAAAATTCTTTAATAAACAATAATTTAAAATAACTATGAGAAATAAATTCTGATTTTGAAAATTTATACAAGTGCTCGGTGAGGCAAAAGTTCAATGAAATTTTAAAAATATATATTTAAAAAGAAGAAATATTAAAAAATAAACGATTTGCAAAACAGAGGTCGCAAAAAAAAAAAAAAAAAAAAAAGATCAGATTCAGTTAAAAAGCGAAAAAGTAATTAAAAAATTTATTTCTAAAAATATTACCGAAAGAGGGCGCTCTGAAACTCGGTGAATTGGAAAACAGTTCTTATTCTATTCGTTTGTTTGTGGATTAACGAGCGTTCAATATGAGCGTTAGCACATTCTATGACATTACTAAAGCAATCCACAATACGTTGCAACAACATGCAACATGAAAAACTTAATTGCAGGAACTTCATGAAAGATAGAATAAGTATAGTCAATGTTGAAGGCGATGCATGGTATACAAGTGCTTTTGAATCGCCTCGCAACCAAAAATTGGCTGTAGAATTGAGGTCAAGTAACAGTGAGCTCAATGCTGTCTTACAGTCTGGACTCATCACCCTGTCTTGACCAAAGGTTTGCTACAGGAATCATTTCACCGAGTTGGCATTGTGCAACGGTGAACCGTCCTGCATAAAGTATAAATGGATATAGATTTAATGCTGCGATTACTTAATCACTCGAAAGATAATGTTCATCGATCATTGTGCACATTTTCCAGGCAGATTTCGGACATGATTCTTCACAGAACATTTCCACAATGAAAGATGAAAAGAATCGGATTTCTAAAAAAAATCCGATTTCTTTGCTACCCTTTACTTGCAAACCGCCCATCTTTATCCTCCTTTTTCGTTTTATGTACATTTTTTAAAATTTTAACGAATTTTTACACACTAGAAAAGATATAAAAGAAATTTACAGAATAGCATATTTATTGCTACAAGTTATTTAGTTGATGAAATCAAATAATTTCATAATTTTTAAGTGGTACACACAATTTTAGGTCCAAATTATTTTTATTTCTTAATATCAGAATAAATTGTTTATGCTTAATTAGAGCAGAATTTAGTAGGTTCAAGCAGTTTTTAGGAGACAAGTATATCTGTGGAATAATTCTATAATTTATTTATTGAGAAATGACGTATAATTTATATTAAAGAGAAATGTATTAATATTCTAGTTTTCTAGTATTTTTGGAAATCAAAGAATTAGTGAGTGTAAGAAAAAGAGATTCAATTATCTCAATAAATAAAAATATTATTGTGATTATAAACTTCATGGATTAATTGCTTTCATATTATTTTGAATATGTTCAAAAATGGGATGGAAATTTGATTTTCATTTAATTAATTTTTTTATACTAATAACATGCTAAATTTTTTTTGCCAAATGTTTGTTTTTAATCCAGGCTCATTTGTACTGTTACAATTTATTTTTATTGTTGCTAAAACATAAATAAGTAAACATTGAAAAAAAATTAATTTTTTATTCATCACTGTGCAAATCTCAAGAAAAAAATAATAACAATTATTATAAAAGAACAATATATTAAGCTCATTATAAACATAATACATATAACTATATTATATTATATTATTGCTCGCTCTTATTGGGATATTATTGAATAATAACGTATCTAAAAACTTTTTCATGAATTCTCTAATATTTATGATATATTTTAGTGTTATAAAAATTCATATATATATATATATATATATATATATATATATATAAATATTTATATAATATGTATTTTAAAATAACGTTCCGTTTTTGAAATAAATTAAATAATCCAGTTTTTGTAATCTTGCTATGCAAAATTTCATTGTTTCTTGAAATATATTCATTATTTTCCCACCTTACAACTTTTTTTATTTCCTGTATTTCGGAAATAACACACACTTTCGAATTTCTATTAAATTTCCTTTCTTTCTCCGCTCTTTCATTAATATTTCTTTTTTTTTTCCACCCAAAAAGCAATTTTCACCAAGCTGAAAATATCCTTCGAACATTTCATTTCACGAAACGTAATAGCTACAGGAGGGTGTTATGGTTTTACGAGGTCAGGCCGCCTTGTTCTTAACTCTTCGTCATTCATTTTATTTTATCCTGTTATTCTTTTAAATACTTTTCATCGTTAAAAGTTGAATTAAACGACTTTTCTCTCTCTGATGATACAACAAAAATAAAATAAAGTAATACCCGCTACTGACCGGACAGGAACAGGTTTTCTTTTTTTTTTTTTTTTTTTTTTTTTTTTTTCCGATTATAAACACCGAATAGGCTCAAAGGCCGTAGGGCGTAAAAAGCATGAACTTTTTAATCCGGGTTCTCTTGTATTTAAAGGCTGATGCATAAAATAAAATGAAAATAAAAATAATAATTTTGAATCTTATTCATATTTCTTGTTTAGAAAAGAATGAAATAAGAAAATTACTTTTTTCTTCTCCAATAAAGGATTAGTGTCCTTTAAAAAATAGTTATTCATTTAAACCAGATTTTACAATTTATTTATCAAAAAAATGATGTTTTTAATTAATTGCTAAATTCTTCTTTATCTTACAACCATTAAAAAAAAATTTAACTTTAATCTTTATTCGATTCCAATTCATTTAAAGTTTTCCGAGACAAAGAATGAAATATGTAATCTTAGCCATTTGTTTATTTTTAACGTTTTAAATCATTTTCTTTTTTTTTCGTCTTTACTTTTTTACGAAAAGAAACATTTTTCGGTTTGGTATTTGAAAACAAACTAATGATTAATCTCTCTCTTTAAATTTTTCTTCTTTAAATGCGAATTTTAGAAAAAAGTATTAATGCATGAATAATCTTTGACTATCAAGAATATATTTAGGAAATGTATCTTTTATCCAATTTATTTGAAATTATATATCTCAGCATTTTTATTTAATTTTAAGTATTTATTTATTTATAATTACGATTTGATTCCCAAATTAAACATTTTATGATAAAATAATAATGATTTTATTCATTAAAATTTATCTTAAATTTCTTTGTTGTTAAAAAACAATAAATACTCATAAAAGAGTATTATTTTGTTTTTGCTTTCAGCTTTTGTTTTCCTATTTATATAAGAAAATGCAATTTAATCGTTAAGCTTTGGTTATTTTGTATCAGGAGGATTTGAAAAAGATGAATGTCTAGATTGTTATTTAACATTTCTTATATTTAATACATTATTAATGAGACTAATTTTGAGATTTCTTAAACAACATTAAAAAATATATATATATATATATATATAATTTTTATACCACTTATCTGCCAAATTTTTATCCGAGATTGAATTGCAGGGAAATAGAATAAAACTTATACCAGCAAATATCTCTTTTGCTAACCTAAAAATAAAGCCATTAAAGTCATGTTTCAGTTTGAAATTTCGTGAACATCCTTTATAATTAATTTAAAACCGCGTAATTAATGCTGACTTGATTCCCCTGTAAAATTGTTTATGCCGCAATGTAATTAATTAAACGATGAAACACTCTTTTCAGGATCCACCTCGTTTCAAGAACCGAAGCGTTTTGTTCTTTTTCTTCTTCTTTTAAATTATCATCCATGCATAACTGCTGAGAGTATAGAAAATTTTCATGATATTGATTTTACTACATTCCAGATATTTTTTAAATAGTATTTACTATTCTTCATATGATTTTTGAAAAAGTATTGTTGTCTATTTCAGTGTAAGTGTTTATGGCTTTCCCATTAAGTCTCCGATAGGAAATGTACTGGATGAAATGTACTGGAACATGGATGAAAGTACTCTCAATTTCAATATTCATTCCCTACGAAAACACAATCTTTTGATTAAAGCTAAATAAATAGAAAATATCATTAAAAAAACTAAAAATAAGCATTATTTTTTTAAATAGCAATTTCCGACCATATTTTAAAATTCTAAGCTAAGGCTCACAAAAGTACTGGTTGCGTTGGAAAATGATCATTATCATTAAAGTTCTGTTCAAACTAATTGACAAACTAAGAATCGAAATGCTGATTTAAAATCAAAACATAAGTTTATATGTAATATCTTTACAATGATTTTAAATTAATTTCTTAAACAGCAATCATTTTGCTCAAACCTCACTACATACTCAATTAATTTTAATTTGCGGTGAAAATGTCAGGATCAAAAAATTGTGCTTGGGATAAATTCATAATATGTAATATTCCAGATAGAATTATTAAATATACTATAACTTCGCATTGAAAATTTAGACGTGAATACTCTAAATGAAAACAATGAATTAGTGATGAATTATTTTTTATTTATTTTTTTTAAATTGATCTCTCAGCAACGTGTAAGCTCGTGTAGAATTTTCTTATCCACAAGCGATACAATCTAACCACGCTTGACCTTAAAAATTTGGATTAAGAGGCATCAGTTTTAAAATGTATCCAAATATAGTTAGTTTCAAAGTGACAAAATTATTAAAATGAAGATATTGATTACTTTTTAATATAAGCCCGGCCCCTTTAGAGCACATTTTAACTTTCTGCCAATCAGATTACAGCTATAGACAGCAGCCATTTCCAATTCCAGTTCGAGGGTTAGAGATCGAGAGATCTAGGGACCTCGTGCAAAACTGCATCCACTGTTTAAATAGTAGTACTAATTGGTGCTACTGTAACGTATACTTAATGTTTGAATTTTAAGAATTAATTTAGAAAAAAAAAAGGAAAATATTGTATTTATTAAAATTAAGGTATCTTATTAATTTCAATTTTTTGAAACCGGTCCGTTTCAAATCGGACATACGTATTAATAATGTTCAGATTAATGAAAATACTTACTGTAGAATAAATACTTACTGTGTGTGTGTAATTTTCGATCGTATGCATATAGCATTAATTCTTCCATCTCAATTAATTCCATCCATGTTGTTTTATTTGATTAAATCCTGTACAATACCTTTTTGCACAATATAACTAACTTATAATTTTAAGGGTACAAGGGACTTTTAAAACTAACTTTTTAAATTTTTTTGCTACTTATTTCAAAGGATCAGAAATAATATATAATATAAATACAAACATATATTGAAATTTTTGTGTCACTACTTTGAATAGTTTTCAAGATAATGAAATTAAAATATTTTAAAATAGCGTTAAATTTAAAAATTTTAAAACACTCCAGGCGCAAAAAAACTTATCTAAATTTTCCATATACCTTTTTAGTAATACTTATAAAAAATTTAAAAAAAAAATGTTGTGCGTAGAGCATTTCAAAATTTTGAAATTGTTAAAATCAGTTTTTTGAGAGAAAAACAGCATTTACTACAAAAACTTCATATATTGCAATTTGTTTTACATAAAAGTTTATTAGTTCCTTATAATTCAAACTATTATATATTTTCTAAATATTTAGCAATTTATTTCATTAAAATTATTTTAAAAAGATTACAAAAATTAGCTGCAATTTATATATAATTATAATTAGATGAAATCAACAACCAAATGTCATCAAAATATAAAAAGGGGCGTGGTCCTTCATAAAAATGTCAATATTTCTGTAAAAATTAGTCAGAAACGAAATATTCTTTTTGATTTAATTAGTACTCAGTATACTCCTATATTAATATTAGTCAATATACTGATATATTAATATTAGACTGAGAAATCAAAAATTCGATATTTTAGTGATATTTTATTTTGTCCTGTGTACCCTTAAATCAATAGACTCTGCGAGCGACGACAAATTAACCCACTAATTGAGAATCGTACTCGCGGGCTGTTAAACTGAAGACCTGATCGCTAACAATCAGTTATTCGAACTGCACCTGTATTCAATGAATTAAATTCTGCCATCAGAAAACGCCTTAAATTGTTCAAAAATTCAATTAAGAGACGCCATGATAACCTGAAGAGCCACGCTATATTAGAAAGGCAATAGTTCTCATAAAACAATTAACACGTTACACCATCTTAGCCCAGTGGTCTCAGAAAATTAAATAAGATTGTTTTCTTCATCAACGTGATCTCCCATGGTTTTTGTGTGGTACAATTCAAACCTTTAAAATTCTGCGTAGGTATGTTTTCGGTTACTTTTTATCCTCTATATAATAATAAATCCTCATCATCCTCCCTATAATAATAAAAAAAATTACTGACCAAAAATTACCTAACCATTTACATAAGATTTCCATTTGCTAATCTATTCCCCCCCCCCTTTTTTTTTTTTTTCACTTGCATTAATAAAACATTAAAATCATTATATAAATAATATTCTTTTTTAAAAATGAGTTCCAATTTATGGTTAAAAAATAATGCATAATTTTTGATGTATAGAATATAAATTAAAAAATTTTCAAAGTACTTAAATAAAATAATTTAAATATAGAATGTTTGTAACGAAACTTATCAGAAATTTAACGCTCCCAAACGTGGCTCGGTGGTCTAGGGGTATGATTCTCGCTTTGGGTGCGAGAGGTCCCGGGTTCAAATCCCGGCCGGGCCCTGACGTTCAATTTTTAATTATGTTTTTTTCTCTAATTGTTAAATGTCACTTTATTGTTATTTCAAAAGAAATTTTCAAAATGATGCAGAAAGAATTGTAATATGGATTCAATCTTGAAATAATAATCACATAAATCATTTTTATAATTATAAAAAATATTATCAATATTTGAGTTAAATATAAATAATTCAACTTTCATTTTCTTATAAAATTTTTTGCAAAAATAAATTTAAGACGAGGTGAAAGTTCGGAATAATAGATTCGTGTAATTCATATTAAATTTTAAAATTTTTTTTATTGTTTATAGAGAATATAAAGATTATTTTTATTGCAGCAAGAAATGTCTGAATGTGTTATTAATGACTTTTATTAAATATTATAGCTATTTCTATGAAATATGTAAACAAATTAAAAAAACGTTTCATAATTCTGACTTGTGAAACTCATTTATATATTAGTTCACTGGAATGTGGCTCGGTGGTCTAGGGGTATGATTCTCGCTTAGGGTGCGAGAGGTCCCGGGTTCAAATCCCGGCCGAGCCCTGTTAAAGAAAATTTTATAAAAAATAATTATTTTTTATTTATTAATTAAAATATAATATGTGCAATCCTTTTGTGAATACTCGTTCACTTAAAAATATTTTTGTAAGAACGTAAAAATATGTAATTTTTTTTCTGGTCACCGTTAATTAAAATTTTCACAATTTTATAAAATTAATTCCTATCCAAATATGAAAAATTTTCATATGAGTTGAAAAAAATTAGTGAAATATTTTTCTTTTAGAAATAACTCGTTACCAAATAACAAAGTTTTCTTTAAGGGTAAAAAATTTTTAATTTTTTTACAATTAAAATTATTAATATATTTATAATCAAATTTTAAAATTCTTTATAAAAAAAAATAAATAAATAAAAATTTTATTTAATTAAAATAATTATTTTTAAAATTAATGATCAATAATACCTTAGTAAGTTTTTATAAAATATTCTCGCTAATATAACCTCGCATGATCTTCAAAACTAATTTGGACTAAGGAAAGCCCACATTAAATGGGAACATCTTTAAAATGTCAATAAAACAAATTTTAAAAAAATAAAATTTATTCACAAATGAGTAAAATGAGTTTTTTATTTTTTTAAATTTAAAAAAATAAAATCATTTGACTGTAACTCAACGTTTATTTCTTTACTGCCTGCCAGTTTTCATTGGTTATCTATCTAGAAAAAAGTATACTGATAAGTTTTTAAAAATTACAATTTTAAATTTCTGTATAGTTTCTCTATAAAAAATTATATGATTGAAAAATTAATCATTTATATTTAATTAATTATATCCAATTAAAAATAATGAATCTTTCACATTTTTACCTAAAGAAGTCAGAATAAAGGATATCCAGTAATCTCAATGTGCCAAAAACATTTATTCCATTAATATATGTAATGAAAAGCTCAAAATCTAATAGGCACAACATATATACATTTTTAATCATGATTAAATTGCATAAAATAAAACTATCATTCTATTCATTATAATTTTCAAGAATGTAGAAAAATGCAAAAAGAAATGAGATTATATAAACAATTATTTTAATATTATCTTAACTTCTGAAAAATTAATTTCATTGTTGCAATTTATATGAAATAAAAAATAGTCAAATTTTAGTTTGTTGATTTGGGTTCTAAAGTGAATAAAAATTTGAAAATAATATGCAACCGGGAAAAAAATCCAAATTAGTAACATTTGAGGAAAAGACAGCTGCTTTATTTTTAAAATTATCTGTATTGAAAAAAGATAAAAATTCGCAATAAACTCAAAAGATTAATTTAGGCACGTTAAGTACCTTTCGAAAAGAGGAAGATTTAAAATCCCATTATCGCTCCTTTCTCAAGATCTACTATTAATACATAGACGGTGATTTATGTCAAAAACGTGACTTTTTAATGCAATAAAAATATCCAAATAAAAATTTTAATGAAAAAAAAAATCCTGCATGCAAGGATTTAATGACCTTTCGGGCTTATCGCGTGATAAAGTACTAAATATACAGGTTTTCACAAAATACGATAGCTACATACTATATTCGAAATAAAATTTGTGATTTTAAAAAACATTAGGATAGGCTTGAATTAAAATTAAAATAAAACAGCTTTTAATTAAAAAGTGAATTTTGTGACTCGACGCTTAATTGATTCAATTAAAAAATTAGTTAATAAAATTAAATATTAGCGCTAGGCTGATAGAGATTGCCGTATCTTGGAAATTTCGTAGCTAAAAAAAGTAATTAAAAATAACAATTTTATGGAAATAAGAAAATACTTGAAAAATCGATTTATGGAAGCGTAACAGTCATGGGAAAAGCGATGTTATGACTCACATTGAATTATTTGTTGTTTTGCGTGTGTTTTTATTTCTTAACATTATTAAATCCTAGATTTTGGATGGCTGACCAACTCAGACATTTAAAAGGGGAAATTTTGTGCTAGGTTAAAAAATGTACTACTAAAGCATGTAGAAAAATGTAAACATCATAAATAGTTTCTGTGACATTGAAAATCGATGCGATTGTCTTGCCTTAATTTCAACTTTTTACCCATCAATGGTTGAAATTTAAAATAGTACCCATGCTACAAAATTTCGAGCTACAATTGGTAACAGAAAAATGATGCAAATGAATAACTGATTCTTATTGATCATCAATTAAATTCTAAACATAAATATTAGGAAATTAATTTAGCTACAGAAATTCCTCCCTTCTTTTTTTGCCTTTTAGTTCTTCACTGTACCAAATTCTACAAAATTATATCCATTTTTAATGTATATTTAAACGGTCATCATAGTTCATTTGCTTATTTCTGTACATATCTAAGGAATTTGTAAATTGATGAGCTTTGTAAAAGTTTATTGTACGAAGTTTGTAGCTGATTTTCATTATAATATAGATCGAAAATTTATAGATTAAACAAATGAGACATATCAGAGGTATGCTCTGTGATTGGAATATATGTATTTTTACAATAAGGTTTTCGAGTCACATGAAGTCCAGGCTTATATGTTGTGAATTGACTGAATGATAGATAGGCTTGTTGTTTTCAGGTTTATTTACTATCACTACAACATTCATTTTTGCCTATTCGACAGTTAGGAAGAAATTAACATTAACAAAGACTAAAAGCAATAAAAAATAATAGTATATAAATTATATTATGTGATGGTTACTAAAAAAAAACTATGTTATTCGATGTTAATAGAGCTGATAAAGAAGCTGATTCATTTTATTAAGAGTAATGCATTTGGAAACACACATACAGTGTTATTCTAAATTAATTAAACACGAAAAACACGTGAAAAGATATCTGGGAAAAGAATCCATATTTTTTGTTCTTGTAGAATTACATTAATTTGTGTTAAAAAATATTTAAACTTGTTTGATACTTGTAGGGGAAGGAAAAGGGGGAAAAAACGATATATTTTAAGAGTACAAAAAACCATTTTTATTTTGTACGATTGATAATTTGCAATAATATTTCAAATTGGATTTCACTGACAGAGCAGATGCACTTTCACTGAACTTTATGCAAGGTGCGGGGACCAGTACACACACATCAAGTCAATAGGAAGGCGAATTAATCACAATTTATTTTTACTTTGTTTTATCGATGTAAAATAAAAATATGGGCTCCATTCAAATGTCGATCTCGTCAATTATCTTTTTGTTTCAAATCGAAAAGGCATTGTCCTAAATTACATACTGTAGCATTGACTGCAAGTTCATCACAAACGAACAATATTGTCTTTATTTTTTAATATCCATGGATTTCATTAGCAATTACCTCTAATGGTAGTTGCTTCTACCACAGCAAAGTTTGCACTCCTGGGATATATTATTGTCTGTTTTCTCCCAACCTGAAAGCAACGTTTATTATTTTGAACATTGAACCTAAGTCTGATGCACTCCTCACTTCATTCATCATCATGTGTTCAATTTTACTGTCAAGATATTTTCATTTTTTAAGTTTTCAACCAAATCAATTATTCAGAGTTATTTTAGGAAAAGGAATCGATTTTTCACCTAGGTAGTTTTCAAGCCCCACCCTTATCATCTATATTTCGAAGGAATAATTATATTTTGAAAGTTATAAGAGAAATTAATTTTATTATACTTGCTTGAATCAATACATTTTAGTAGTTTCAGGCTCATGGAAAAATTAGAAACTTTCTCATTTAAGTGCACAAATAAAATATGGATTTCATAGGACATGGAATATTTGGCGTAATATGTAATATTATGTATCTAATACTTACATATTGAATAGATCTTTTCTTGTAATAAAATGTGTAAAATGTACTTTTATGTACTTCAACTATACAAGACAAATCAACGAATGTAAGTACCGTTAATCGAACCGAAAGCATTTTATTATGTAAGTTTTACAGTACCAAATAATGTTTTTATGTTGATTAAATTAAGTCACCATAAGTAGAAATAGATTGTCATTTATATGATTATATTTTTTTCCTTTATAATTCTGAGAACTTGTCTTGAAATTATATTTTACTTAAAAATTTTAAAATTATAATCTAACTATTTTCAAGTGACCATTTGACACTCGGAGGTATCTAAAAAATAGTTTGTTGCTGACAATGAGTGAAATAATTTCTGATGAGTTTCTTTATCACAGTGAAAGGAGTTGGGAAGGAATATCCTGCAGGAAAAATTTTTTTACCGACAGAATTAAAAGTTCAATTAGAGCAATCAACTACATGAACAATGCCTGCAATTAGCTGATTTTTAGTAAAATACAGGTGATAGTTAGATAAACTATTTTAATTTAGATGCTCTTCATTTTGATCCTTTCAAAATCTATTAATTAATCAAGTCCAGTGTAAAATTTGTTATAAAGAAAGTGAAAATTGTTCCTTACGTATTTTACAAGCAAGTTGATAGCTGAATAGGTAGTATACTGGCACCTATTATAGAAAAGTAATCTCAAAACGCCCTGTATAAAATGATCAACCTGTATTTAAAAAAATTTTAGAGCAATTTTCCAAACACTGCCTATTTAGGTAGAAATAAAATGTTAATTATTAGTTTAAATATAGAATTTGAAAAGCTGAAATGTTAAATTCAGCAACCTTCATCTCAAAACAGGAAATGCTTAATGTATGACCGTAAATATTAATTTACTGAAAAATTATGGGAAAAAAGCGTATTAACGGAAAATCAACTTCTAAACTAAACATTTCATAACAATGGTTCAATCGAAATGTTTATTTGAACAGACTAAGTAGACATCACTGTAATGATAAGTAAATAACAATCAACTTCTTCCCTAGATTGGTTTCTATGCAACGGTTATTAGCATTATTATTTTCAGTTAAAAAAAAAATACATTTTACCATCAAAAAATATTTAATCAGGCAAAATCCATTTGTGAAAGTTGTTTCTGGTTAGGAAGAGAACAAGCTGAAACCGGTTAGATTCAACATAACAAAGGCATCCTTCACTCAATCTCGAGGATTGGTTGCAAGCTTTGTAGCGTATGTTCATTGCATAGATTATCGCATTCACGTGAATGCACAAATTATATTCCACTGTTTGCTCAGTAAACGAGATAAGACGCATGCCAAGGACGTGAAAAGAAAAACTGATTTGGAGTTCTAGAAGAAATAAAAACAAAAACGAACAAATTGCATCAAGGTTGTCAGAAAGAAGAGGAACGTAATACGAATTTCGAATTCTTTCAAGGGAGTAAAAAAAAAAAAAAAAAAAATCCGTTATCCTTTCATTTTCGAAAAGCCTCCGAAATCGAATATTACTGCTTTTTCTCTCATTCATTTACCTGGCAGGTCAAGATCAGGGAAAGGTTGTAGAATCGTTAAATAACAAGAAAAAAAAATAAATAAGCAGTAAAAGAACACAAAAGGTCACTCAGCGCGTGCCTCACGTTTTGGAATTACCGCATTTCTTCACATTACTCGTCCGCAAAATTGCACCCGGGCGTCCTTGAGTTTCGAACGTTTTTGTTTGTTCACTTTTTTATTTCATTCGTTTTATCATTCAGTCAGGAAACCTTGGAAATGGCCGACCTAATATACCTTTTTAAATGCTGCCAGAGTTCTGTAACAAGGTATATATTAATGTGCGAAAAAAAAAAAATAAGATCGAAATAAGAGATGAAGAGGGGAGGGAGGAGAGAAGAGGGGGCGAATGCATTATTCCTTTTGGAAAAATACATTCACTCCCACTATCTTTTTTTTTTTTTTTTTTTTCCTTTTTCTTTTTTTCAACTTCTTGCAGGGAATAAAGGCTTGCTTCATATCGCCTGTTGACATCTCTGCAGTCAATTTATCGTAAGGTTTACATTCAAAGAAAAAATTAAATATAATCAATAGCATCGCTATTGCAAAAATGTTTACCTCTAATTTATTTTAGGGAATATATTTTATTTAAATAGTTCCAATAAAAGTATTAAAAATGGCAATTTCGTAACTCCACTTCCAAACGGAGTCATTTCCTATTTCCAAACGGATCGATTTTATGAAACAAATTTTTTCTGACGCAAATACTAAATCATGTATGGCAAATATGATGATTTCATAAAAATATTATAGCTAAAATATTGGCAGAATCAATGTTTTACATTTCAAAATAGTCTTTATTACCTAAACTAAGTTAGACAATCAGTGATATGTTTTATTAAATAAAATCTACAGCTAATTGAAAAGTACAACTTCTAACGTTATATGATTTCTTATATTTACTAATTTAATATCAAGTACTTAAATTATTTTATATCTCCAACTATTATTATCCTAACTTATAACCACTTTGGTTTTATTTATTTTTATATTCTTTGATTCTTATTTTCAACATGATTTAATTCATAATGACATAAAAACAATATGTATATATTCCTTATTTTTGCATAATTTTTATTTAACAATTTTGTGCTACATATTAATACATTCGATTAATAAAATATAAAATACAGATTATACTCACATTAACAAACTAGTTGATTCAGCTTATATTTTATATAATTTAAATAAGTAAAGAAAATATACAAATTACTTTTATCTATAAAACAATATTTTTTCGCATCCTGTTTTCAAATGTTAGAATGAATAGATCATTGACTGCTAGGTAAAAATAAATATCGGTAGATAACTATTAATGCTTGTTCCAAAGAAAAATAATAAGAAAAAGTAACCTTATTATTTTTAGATTTCTATAAATTTCCTACTGAATATCGCTGGAAGTGACTGATAACTTTATACTAAGATCCTAGTCACAGTCAATACATCAACTTAGGAGTCGTCTTATTAATTCTTGATTATTTCGAGTTGGGCTCTTAAAAAGCATCTTACCCTCATCAGTACCTGCCAGCATTGTCGGAACAAAATAAATAACAAAGTTAATGAGCAACGGGAATATCCATCCTCATCAATTTGTGATCTTATTCATTAGTAGGAATGTATATCCATGGATATGTCAGTAGCCACAGAAAAAATTTCTCAATCCCAGATCTTATGTGTGTATATGACTCATTTATTCTAGACTCTCTGCATACTATAAAATATTAAGTCATTTTACTTATATAATATACAGATTGCGTAATTTTGTAAAAGCAAATTATTAATTCAGTATCTGTTCTGGAATCTAGTTTTCCTAGAACTACTCCGCATTAATAGACTAATACATGTATCTAAGTATTATCAACAAAACGATTTGTGGTTTTATTAAGTATCGAATTTGCTATATGTTGGTTCAAGACAGACACACATTAACATTCCTAAGATTTTTTACTGATGAATAAACATTTATTTGAATGTTTTAAATAAGTGTCGTTATTTCTATCAATTGTCATCCAAAGTATTTCATTTTTTTAAATACTAGTAATAGTTGTGCTGCCAAGAATATGTTTTTGATCAACTGTAAATTTTTTTTCGTAAATTTTTAATATGTAAACCATACTCGAGAAAATATTTTACAGTTGTTTTAAAAGAGTATGGATTTTAATTTTTAAAATAACCAGTACTAACTTTTTCATATTACTTCAAGACAATCTTATTGTGATATTTTAAATACGAATTTTTTCTATCTTTCGCAGAATACCTTTTTTTTAATGGTTGCATATATCTACATTCACATATTGTAAGAAATTTAAATTCTCGAATGGTAATACATGTCCCAGAATAATTTTTTTTAACCCAATTGGAATAAGATAAATTAAAAACAAGCTGAATTTACTTTTTTTAATTATAACAAAGCAATGAGGTAATTTATATACAGTTCTTTTTATGACTTCTTAATTTATATATTTACTTTGGTGATTATTGTTTGCATATCTTAGATCTACGTCCTGTTCACATTTAATTCATAAAATATCTTATTTTTTCCACAAAGAAATTTTTTCACTGGAGCCATCAAAACCTCTAACATTAGTTTGAAATATAAAAGACTTACTATTGTCTATATGGAACCATATTCTTTTGTATGTTAACCAGTAAAAACTAAAAATATTTTAGCTGATAACAAATGGCAGATAAAATTTGAAACATTGATAAAGTTTGAAACAATGAAATCAAATTTACTACAATAGCAAGAAATTCACATTTCATTGCATTGGCTCATACGATGAAAAAAAATGCGAGCCAAAAATAGTAAAGTTTTGTTAAATCATCGTACAAGTTACATTGAGCAAAACTAATTATGTCGTACTTATAGATTAAACTTTAGATAAAACTATTGAAATCGATATTATTTTCATAATAAAATTATATTCTTGATACAAGATATATCTATTCTTAAATGGATAAATTTATTTCAGATGAAAAAATTCAAATACTGATTCACAATTACGGAACCAAAGAATTTTTGAAACCGACTGCTCAAACCAGTTGGCTTGTTTTTTGATATTACATCAAACAACAATGGTATAAAATATATGATCGTCTACTTAGTGATTAAATTTATCCTGAAATGTTTCCACTAGTCGTATCTAATTATCATGTGAGATTAAGAAATTCCACAGATCTATCCAACCATTACCTATTCTTTTTAACTGATTTTTGTCCAAAAATATATTTTCCTGAAGAAGCATTTAAGTTATTTGACAAAGCGTTGATGAATCACCACAGAAATAAATTGTTTTTCAAATTGCTATCATTGTTGATGCTGTTTGTGTTTAATTTAATCTCAATTCTTCCTGATAGAAGAAGAAATATCACTAATAAATGAAAGATAAATGCTTTTCCAATGTAATGGATCGATAATTTCATTTTTAAATTCGACAATTCAAATTGAATTTAATCAAATTATAATGGAAACATATTTAA